>CAUJRU010003080.1:0-57226 GCA_963277665.1 Viscum album
CAAAAAAAATTTTTTATTTATATTTTAATGTTAAAAAATCATTCATTATATATATATTTAAATCCATATTATATTAATTTTTAAATTCTAGTAATACTCTCCATTCCAATGGCTATGTGATATGTGTCATATAATATAATAATATGCTAATAATATGTCGGTTTTCTAGTAATGAGCAAAAATTTCATTAATTTTTTTTAAAATTATATTGTATTATTACAAAACTGTGAAAATTTTCATCACTTGATTCTATGTCCCATAGTGCCCTAAACTAAAATATTATCTTTTTTTAAGGTACATTAATTAAACATGTGGGTGGAAATTTCAATAATTTGAACAGGTGCTCAGATTTAATATCTGAGGGCACCATTGAATTCCAAGCGCCGATATTCACTTGGGTGAAGCTCATGTTTGACTAGAATAGGTCGGATAGAAGTTTTAATTTTCATAGTTTTTAGAAAGAAAATAATTATATAACTTTTCTCCAAAGTAATATTATTCTTTCACCATAACAATTGGTCAACATGGAGGGACCACAGAGTTAACAATTTATTTAATAATGGGTTATAGTTGTTTGTGTAACCACTCCTTTGGGAAATTTATGTGTTCATTAATTAATTCATTAATGAACCACATTAGTGAGAGAAGAGTGGGAGTATTTATTCCATTTATTTATTTGAATTTTTACATGGTTTTTGGGAACCCATGAGAGAACTCTCGAGGTAGTGCTGGTTATGTTATCATCTAATGATGAACAATCATTTGATGACTTCATTGAGGATTCAATCCAAAGATCAATGAATGCCAACAAACACCTTTGAACAGGGACCATTCTTCCTCATTTGTAGTGTCTTCCAAAGAGTTCAATGTAGGGGTTTTGTTTTATTCTAAGATATTTATAGTACATCATTAATTATTAATGTATTAGTTCTTCTTATGCTATAATGCTAATGCGGAAGGCGCCGACCAAACTAAATATTCCATGAACCCTCTTTCGAACATGATTTGGTTGTGTTCTTCATGGGTGACTAATGAAACATGACATAAATGCAAAACTGGGGGGTTGTGGAGTTTATGTGGCATCTCGGGAGGCTCGTAGGTGAAGAAGGGAAAAATATCATACCACTGGAGCTTCACTGGTGACTCGTGGAAGCACTACAAGTGTAGCGACACTGTTGAAAAGATGAGCCGGTGGCCGGCTCTCACCGACCACGAGGAGGTGATGGCACTTGAAACCGGTGTGACGGACATGGGCCGACTGACCAAGTTGGAGGTAGGCAAAGGGCCAGAGAGGAGGAGTTGTAAACTAATAGGCATTCATTTAAGAAGTGTTGTGGGTTCTGCTATGGCGATGGCACACCTACATTTGCGGGTCCCACAGAAGGTCGTTCCATCATATCAATGAGTTGGAAGGGCAGCGCTGGACTGGCGGCACAGGTTGGTTAGCCCGAACGGATAGTGTCTGTTTATGAGGGAAACGGACCCCTCACCCACCTGGTGGCCAACCACCAGCCATTGGGTCGGGCCAATTACATGGCCCGGTGGGCTGAGGCCCCAACCTAGTGGGACGAACCGGGCCCATGCGGTCGGGGTAGGTCAGTCTGACAGGGTTAGACCAGACCTTGGCTCTCTAACAACCCAACTTCACATAAAGGGTCATATCATCTAAACTAGAATTCTGCTTGAAGAACAGTCTATTGCGTTTGAACCCTTATGATGAGATGATCCTTTTGGGGAACTCCACATGGGTTTTGGAGAATGGTGGAGTACACCTGGGTTGGATCAAACTCAAATCCAATTGGTCCCTTTGTACAAAAATTCCTATAACATACAGATCAGGCATCCGATTCTTAGTTTTTCTATTTTATTGGAACCCTTATAACATGGAGGTTCATTAGGTTACTTCTTCACGGGACTTCATGGAGGTTTTTGTAACAACCCATCCCCTAGGGCCTATGTCGTGTCTACACCAAGCATGCCTTCTATAGTCCAGGGGCTGTAAACTAGCACCAACGACATAACTCCCTAAGCTGGGAAGGCATTGCCTTTATAAATTGTAAACACACACAATCAAAGTAAAAAACTGGAAGCAAACACTATGTAAAAACTGTATACTAATGGATTACTGAAAAGTAATGGGTCAGGAAATACCAGACCAACTATAAAGTACATGGAAAACTGAAAAACATGTATTAATGAGGAATGGTAAAAAGATACTGGATCATCCACTGGAATGTACTACAAGAAGGGTAGATATAGAAAGCCTCTACAACACTCGACATCTGACCATCTCCTCTGGGTACCGTCACACCGTGTGGTCCACCTCCTGGTATCGTCCAGTCCGGTCCACTCTGATACTCAGTCAGCATTTTCTGTCGTCTGCAACTAACACAATGAGGTGCAAACATATCCTGTGCTTGGGTGATTATAATGATTCTCAATTAGAGACCTCGAGACCCTCATGGTCTCTCAAATCTAGCCAGGATAAACCAAAAAGTATAAATTAAATGGATAACCTCACTTTGGTATATGCCCATAGATATACCTATATTATCAAGTAATTCATCTAAGTTATGAGGTAAACCCAAAAGTTATCAACTCAAACCAAACCCTGATTATTATAATCGAAACCACAGCTGCTGTAAAACTCCTTTTTTGTTGAGTACAGTGGTCTTTCCATGATAGAAAAGATCTCCCCAGTAACCATAGACTGTTGAGGTACTCATCATGTCGAGTATCATTGGTTTGTTATGTCATACAGAAGCGCTACCCACCATATGACTACCACCACAACTAGGTGCTCCCCTTTATTGAATGCATAGGTACTCCTACTATCTAGTACTACAAGTCAGCTGCCACAACCAGGAACTCTTCTTCCATGGGTCTTCCACCACCACCCATCGCTCCCTAATGGGCCATCTGAATCACTCCGAGTCGATCAGTCAGTAGTTTTCAAGTCTCAGCCAGCTACAATGTCTCCACAATCAGTCTGCTCTCCTCTAGAAGGATCTGCTCCATGTGCTACTGGTCGATACACCAACTATCACGAAGTCCCCCATAAAAGTATCTCAATGTTATGCCACTTCATAGAGGTATCAACACAATAGACTTCACGTCAATCAGACATCCGGTCTTTTATTTATTTGCCTTTTTGTCCCTAGGGGCCAGTTGGATTTTTGCATGATCCAACAGGACAATTTCTCAACTATGCCCTGAGCTCCGGGGGGTACTCAAGGCACCGTCACGCTCCAAGAATATGCTGTGACCTATTGGTCAACCCGGTCAAAACTTTTTGTTCTCTCCTGGCCCATTGGGTGGGCCCGCTTGATGTGTTCGTCCCGGTCCGCTGGGCCCAGCCTCGTGATTTGTGAGGGCGGTTCGTCCTGGAGGTCACCGCGTAGGTGGCTCTTTCTGAAGGTTGGGGCTAGTTTGACCAGCACCACATGGGGCGCAGATCGAGCGACTTGGCCCCGAAGACCATGTTAGTTCGGCCAGCTACGCCGGGAGGGATGTCGCGGGCAGGGTGCTCTGGGTGTGGGCATGCTACAACAGGGTGCACGGGACGAGGGTATGTCACGCAGGGCACCAGTCAAGGCGCGAGATGCCGACATGACACTGATCTATGTGCGGGCAGGACAACAAGGTTCGAGAAAGTCCGCTGGAAGGTCAACATGGCGCCGAGGTGGTCATGGTGAGGATGGAATGGTGCCAGTCAGGTCACAGGCACACCTAAAGGGTGCCCGGTATGGCGTGGGCAGGTCAGTAGGGCGCAGGGCAGGGCGCGGGTAGGCCAGCAGGGCATGTGGGTAGGTGGGCCGGTGACTAGGTGGTGGCCGGGCAGGTCGGTTCGGTGCGGCATGCACCTGCACAGGTAGATGGTGTTCGACCAAAAGCACTAGAGAGTCGCGGGGACATCGCAGTTTGTGGAGGCTGCGGGTAGTGAGCCCTTTGTTACCGCTGCGTTGGTCATTTCATCACTTCATCACCATTTTATACATAATCATAAACATGAATGACGGAGGGGTCGGTCCATGATAGTTTTTCCTGCACCATCTGTGTTTAGGGTAGTATCAATTTGTTCATAAAATAGAAATATTTTTGAAATTCAATTATTCTTTCAATCCTCCGCAACAATTCCATTCTTTCTAAGAAGAGAAAAGGAATGAATAATTACACATAACAAACCCCTACCTTGATTGTTACGCATCGATGGTAATGTCGTGGGAAGAAGATATAGTCGTTGTTCATCATGTCTACCACACACATCCAATTCTGTGTTTTCACGACAGTTATAGATGTGGGTCAATGATGGTAGGTGTCTGAGGAAGAAGTCGAAGAAGGATCATCGCTAGTGTTTTTTAGTTGAAGAATGCATTCTTCATTTTTCATTGTGAGGATTTTCTCTTCTCCCAATAATCCTCCTTCCCAACATCCAAAAAAATTCCAAATGAAAATAATATAATAACGATTTTTTCTATTATTTTCTTCACACAAAAATTAAAATTGGAGAATCATGTTAAGAGGCTCTCCCTAATTAATTCACGAGAGTTGGAACGAATTAAATAGGGGATATTTCCATAAATCAAATGTTAGGGGAGTTGTCTCTATTAAGGTGGGGGGGAGGTAAAATTGCTTCTCCCCATTTAATGGAGAGTTAATAAATCAAGAGGATATACCTCATTAATGAGGGAGTGGATAGAGGTTTTCCTCTCCTTCTATTAATATGGGTTAGGCCTTGTGTGGTCTCCCCACATTAATCCCCTCATGGGAGGTTTAGATCGGGTTGGACACACCACCATAGCTTCTCATGCGAGGTTAAGGTGTATAGGGCTCACCTCTAACCTCCATGAAGTGTTTTTAACTATCACACACCAAATACCGGCTCAAATAAAATAATGAATGGCTACAATTTATTTTATTATTTTGATAAGAAAACCCAAAAACTAAATTTTATTCTCAACTCACAACTGTAGAAGTTAAAGTCTTCTTAAGAGAACACTGGTGCTTTAAATTCAATAGTGCCACTAGAATTTAGATCTGAGAACCGGTTCAAAAGTTATAAAATCTTGCTCGTACTTTTACTATACGTACCCGAACAAAATTTCAGAAATTGATTCCGGGCACATCGGGCCCCAGAATCACGCACCGTAAATTTCTGTGGACTTGTAAAAATATCATGTATTTAAGAAAAAATATTCCATGGAATTTCCCTATGTTTAAATTTCCCCAAATCAGGGATTTACGTCCCCATATGCTATAACTCAAACTAAGGGAACAAGTAGTGGTATTGAGCACACATCTAAGCCTCCTGGTCCATTGTTCTCTCCTAGAGGTTCTTGTGCTGCAACCGAATGCGCACTAGAGGTATCGACCATCCATGTAAGACCCGATCCTGTCAATCCTCAATCTCCACTAGAACCTCTATGAAAGTCACCACATCATCAATGTCCATCTCTCCATGGGTGATGATGTGAGATGGGTCATTCACGTATCTCCTCTGCTGAGATACGTGGAAGACATCGTGCACACTGTGCAACTAAGGTGGAAGAGACAATTGGTAAGCCAACTCCACTATTCTTATAAGGACCTATAATGGTCAGATGAATCTCAGAGATAACTTCCTACCTTGACCAAATCTTAGTAGACCACGTTGAAGTAAGACCCGTAATAAGACGTGGTCGCCATCCTTGAACTCCAGAGGTCTCCGTCTCCTATCGGGATAAAACTTCTACCCAATTTATGTAGTCTTTATCCACTCCTGGTTGATATGAACCTTCTCTGTGGTAGCTCATACCATCTCTAGTCCCACTAGTGCTGACTCCAAAGGTTCTTTCCAGCACAACGGTGATCTGTAAGGTCGTTCGTACAATGCCTTGAGAGGTGTCATCCCGATGGTGGAGTTATAGTTTCTGTTGTACGCAAACTCCACAAAAGAAAAGTGATCCTCCCAACTATGACCGAAGTCCAGGATCCAAGTATGTAGCATGACCGAGAGGGTCTGAATGGTTCTCTCAGTCTAGCCATCCATCTGAGGATGGTAGGTGGTGCTAAGATGTAGTTGCATCCAAAAAGGCCCCAACAACCCCTTCCATTTCTTGGAAGTAAATATTGTGTCACAATCAGAGATAATAAAATAAGGTACTCCATGTAGCGACATAATCTCCAATACATAGATGTGTCCAAAGCTCTCTACTGAACCATTCTCTCTGATCGGTAGGAAGTGGGCCGACATGGTTAGTCGGTCAACAATCACCCTAATCAAGTCATGTCCCATGGATGTATATGGTTGACCCATCATTATTTCCATGGATATCCCATCCAACATCCACTCTAAGACCTGTAAAGGATAAACCAAACCTACGGTTACATGGTGCTCCACAATCACTTGCTGACAAGTGAGACATGGAGAGGAAATATTTGCTACTTCTTTATTCATACTGTCCCACCAGTGTTGTTTTCAATGGTGTTGGTACATATTCACAACTCTTGGATGTACTGCTAGAGGGGATGTGTGGAACTATCAAAACACTTCCTCCAAAAGTGCAACTGGCACCACCGTACGTCCTTTGATTAGGATGACGTGCTCCCCACATTCAGAAAATACATTAGGTCCATTCCCAGTGGATATCTGAACACGTCGTGTCTCACAGTTAGCGTCCCCATGTTGTACTTCCCTAACTCACTGATGAAGTGGGGGAGTGACTGTAAGAGAATGTATATATGCTACTTTATCCCTATCCCCAAAGGATAGCTGCAAGGTAGCTAGCTACTTTGTCACCTCCTCTAGCAGCTATATACTAGATCTCCTACTGAGTGCATCTGCAACAACGTTCCCCTTCTAAGGAGTATAGACTATCTCAAATTTATAGTCCTAGAGGAACTAAAGCCAATGTCGCTATCTCAGGTTCAGATCCTTCTAAGAGATGATATAACTGAGAATCTGAGGATTAGATTAGACTATGAAACACGCTTCCATCAGATAGTGCCTCCACATCTTCCGGGCGAAGACCACTACTAGTAACACTAGGTTGGGGGTAGTATTGTTATTCTCGTGCTGTCTCATCTGTCAAGTACCATATGCGGTCACTGCTATCTCCTGCATCATGACACACCCATGTCCAGTCCCTGATGTGAGACTGTAGACTATGTACCCTACGCCTTCCTCTAGAAGCCTCAAGATGGTTACACTAACCAGACTCTGCATCATCTCCTGAAAGCTCATCTAGAATCATTCCGACAATACAAATGGATTCCCCTTATTCATCCTGGCAAATAGTGGTGCTACCACTCCGGAGAAGTCTGTAATTAACCTCCGGAAATACCCAGCCAAACCTAGGAAACTTCGTACCTCCATCACACTCGCAAGTGGCTCCCAAGCCAGTACCGCTTCAATCTTCACTGGATTATTGTAACTCCAGCCTCCGAGATGATATGTCCCTAGATGTGAACCTATCGAATCTCGAAATGGAACTTTGATAGCTTACCATAATGTTGGTGCACTCGAAGAGTGTCCAGTACTACCCACAAATGGTAGGAATGCTCCTCCTCAGTAGTCAAGTAGATTAGAATGTCATCGATGAAGACAATGAAAAATAGATCGAGGTATGGCTGCAAGATGATGTTCCTGAGTCCCATAAACACTACTAGAGCGTTGGTTATGCCGAAGAGCATATCCAAAAACATGAAGTGGTCGTACCAACACCCGAAGGCCATCTTCAGCCCATCATTATGTCAAAATCTTATTTGGTGATAGAAAGATCTGAGGACTATCTTCACGAACCACCATGCTCCCTTCACCTGATCAAAGAGGTCATCAATCCTCAGAAGTGGGTACATGATCATCATAATCAGCTAGTTCAGGTGGAGATAGTCATCATAGAGCCTCAATCTCCCATATTCCATCATGGAGAATAGATTCACGGATTCACAGGGAGAAACTATGGTCTGGATTAATCCCTTCCTATGTAAGTCCTCTAGTAGTACCTATAGCTCGTGAAGCTCTGTGGAACCATCCAATACGCAGGTGTAGTTATCAGTGTCATCCCTGGGTACAGTTCAATGTAGAAGTCTTCCTCTCTGTGAGGAGGTATACCTGGGAAATCATCATGGAAAACATCCATGAACTGCTCCACCACTACTGGATAACTCGAACTCTAAAAATCTACTGTTGTGAGGGTAAGGCAGGCAGGCTGATGAGTGATCAGCTACACCCGCCTCTGATTAAGTCTGTCATGTGCTGTAAAGGCTCCCTTCTTACCGGTGATGGTGAAACTTTTCCCATCTGTGTAGATACACCACAATTTTTACCTAATACAGTCAATCTGAGCATAGACCGTAGATAAGCAGTCCATACCCAAGATGACGTTGTATGGCCTCGAAGCCCCTATGAGGAGATCCTAGCCGAAGCTCTCACATCCTTGATTAAGAACAATCTGTCAGCACCTGTGCGTAATTGTCGAGTCATCTCTCGTAGAAGTCTCTATCCATAAAGATCGAGCCGAGGGCATTGTCGTAATATTTGAGATCCAAACAAGGTTAGTGGCACTGAAATAGTGAATAGAACCTATGTCTATAAGAATTTTATCTATGGTGGAGTAGAAACAGATCGTACCTAGAGTCATATTCAGCGCTCCTTGATCATAAGCCTCAACTTCCAACAGATAACCTCCCACCATTCCACGTGTATTTCTGGTCCTTTTGAACCACTATGTCATCTGTCTATTGCCAGCTACAGAAGACTCCACTGCATGTCGACTAGCGGTGGTTCTCACTAATGGAGGAGGCTCGGCAAGGAAACTCTCTACATAGAGGGCTCTCTCTAGCACCCCCTCTTTCATTGTGATGTTGACTGAGATCATCTGAGCTCTGATCTCTCTCTTGAGGCCCTAATCAAATATCTGAGCCCTAAATAATGGGACTTTCCCCATATCGTTGGAGTAGAGTGAGAGGTCGGTGAACCTCACTGAGTACAGTGCCACCGTCAAGTTGTGCTGCTGCAAATGATGTAGCCCTTGTAATTGTACTTCGCGGAGAGTCACTAGATCCAACTATACTCGAAACAAGCCCTCAAAATTTTCCCAGAGTAGCGTCATATCATCATGCACTTGGTGAATCAGGCTCCACCATTGTATGTTGCGGCCTGTAGAAGGCTGATAGCATGAATCACCATGAAGTTTGCTGGTGTCCCTACTAGTATAATGACTCTCACCACATCCTCCAGCCAATCATCAACACCTTGTGGTCCTATCTCTCCCATGGACCTGGGTGGCCTCTTCATGCATCATATTCTGCTAGGCCTGGTGGAATTGGTGGCCCAACAGGAAGTAGTACCGATGGTGCCTCCGCTAGTGCCTCTACTAGAAAAGGTCCCTGAACCGAGAACTCGTGACTTAGTGGGATATCTGTGCATACAACTCTTGGGACTCTAGCTAGTCGTCTGTGGGGAAACATCCTGAATGAACATATGCAACCCAATCAAAAGATTATACCTGGTGAGCTGACCTAGTTGAGTTGACTTAATAAAACTTTTGAAAGCACACACACAGTTAATTTTTCGTGCATTAAGTAAAAAATCAGTATTTTGGGTCCTAGTGTATAGATATGTCAACCGCTGCACCAACACTAGATTACCTGAACTGAAAACCACTGTCAATACACTTAAAACTATTTCTTCATAGAAAAGAAAGATCAGAGTCCTAATTTCTACAGTAGAACCGACTCCTCTAATACCAATCTATCACGAAATGTCCCCTGGGGCCCATGCCATGACTACCCAATCCCTCCTTCCATAGTTCAGGGGCTGGAGACTAGAATTAAAGGCATAAATACCTAATCTGGGAATGCATTGAATTTATAAATTGTAAACACACACAATCAGAGTACAAATTGGAAGTATACACTAAGTAAAAAATGTATGGAAATGTTGTACAGAAAAGTAATGGAGATGGATATACAAGCCCAACTATAATGTACAAGGATAATTGAAAAACAACTACGACTGAATAATGGTAAACTGCTACTGGATCTTCCATCCAAAAGTCTTAAATGAAGGGTAGGTACTGAAGGCCTTCACCGTACTCCACATCCGACCGTCTCCACCAGGTACCATCACACTGTGTGGTCTACCTCCAGGTACCGTCCAGTCCTATCCACTCTGATCCTCAGTCAGCGATGTCTGTCGTCGGCAACCAATACAACAAGGTGTGGGCATAGCCGGGAATGGGGTGAGTATAATGATACTCAGTAGGGACCCCGAGACCCTCAAGGACTCTCAAATACAGAAAGTATAAACAAAAAATTATAAATTCAATGGATAACCTCACTTAGGTTTATTCTCGTACATATACATAAGTTATCAAGTCTTCCATCTTAGATATGAGGTAAACACAAAAGTTATCGACCCAACTCAAACCATGATTTTTATTATTGAAACCACGGTTGCAGGAGAACTCTTCCTCTCTCATGTACAATAGGTCTCCCATGACACCAAGGAGCTTTAGTTGTGGTATAGCCAATTTATTGAGGAGAAGATCCGTATGAAATCATTCTTTCTATGTGAAATGTCATGTGGCTTGTTCTGACGTGAATAATGAATAGTGATCCTGTGTATGTCAGTACCTATCAATCCTGTGTGGGTCAGTGCCTATCAATTCTTTGTGGGTCAGCACCTAGGAATCCTATGTGGGTCAACTCCTACTGATCTTGTGTGGGTTATCGTGTACTGATCCTATGTGGGTTATAATCTATCAATCATATGTGGGTAATTAGAAGATTCTCCCGACATAATAAGATGATCTAGTTTTATAACTAATCATCTATACTTATGTAATAAAGTTATAACTGCTGTGAGATATATTTTAACTTGTGCATTGTGATTGAGATGGTGATGTGTGGTTTTTCCTTTTTGGGATCATGGGAGACCTTCAGGAGTCTTAGGTCCCTAATGGGTATTTCAATACTCACCAATTCATGGAATTCGATCGCACCTTGTTGTGTATTGTGCAGATGGAGGATATCATTTACTGTGATTTGGGAACCTGGTCTAGAAGGTTCTTGGAGATGGTAGATGAATGTGGTGAGCTGCAGTGATGACATATGACCAGTTGTACCTACCCTTTAGGTAGGATTCTTGGTGGACAACCTCTGGTGCTCATTTTTTTCATTTTATATGTATTTCTTCTTTAGTTGTGCTTTTATATTGTCCCATTACATTTAGTACCTAATTTTACTATCAACAGTTCTATTTGTGGTTTTCATTAGTTGTATAACTTGTTAGTATGTGTACATTTTTAAAAGAAATGAATTCCCTTTTTTGTTGTCTATTTTTAGGTCATAGTAACCATCCCATGGCCATTGAAAGGTGGTTTTGGGGTAGTCACGACGCGGGTCCTGGGGGGCGGGTTCTGAAAAATTGGTATCAAAGAAGGATGGTTTTACCAGATGAACTAAGAGTCTATTTTTTTAAATGGAGAAATATAGTAAACTGTATTGAGTTGGTCTGTTAGTTCGGGGATTACAGTGATGATGTTGAGGCTCACATATACATACACTAGGACCCCAAATTCTGAATTCTAACTTTGAACATGAAAACACTACTTGCATTTGTTTTGAAAATGTTGTATTTTTCTTTTGATCTATTTTCAGTCATCTCACCAGCTATAACTTATTGACTGTGTAAAATAAGTTTCCTTGATGAATTCAACGATATATATGGACATACAGGATTCCAATGATAGATCACGATGACAGCCCACATAGTGAGGACACATCAATGCAAGGCCCACTTACGGTGATGGTAACATTGGGTGGTGTACTAAAAATACCACCAAAAATAGGGTAGTAGTGGCCACAAGACCCACTAGCAGACCATGAACATAGACTGAGTATATTTCATGACTTCCAAATATTGAGGCCTCTATGGTTTTGAGGTGGGACATATCCCCATGCACCTGAGTATTGGTTGGAGGATGTGGCACATGTTATTCTCTTGGATGATACACTAATAGAGTAAATGGTGATACTTGCTGCTAGCCTCTTCCAGAGCACAATCGAGAGATGGTGGATACTTATTCACTAGACACATGAGGCTAGGAAAATCTCCTTGAAGTAATTTGAGATCTTCTTTATGGAGGAGTGTGTACCAGCATCTTAATGCTCAGTGCGAACTCTGGAGCTACTAAACTTATAGTAGTGTAGCCAGATGGTGGCCTAGTACTCATTGAGAGTCACTAACCTCTCTCACTACACCATCGACATAGTACGAGACCCATTAACTCTATGAAATGACCTTTTAAAAGGGTCTCTGACAAGAGATCAGAGTGACGATGATATCTCTCAATATCCAACGTAGGCTGGAGTGCTTCAGAGAGAACTTTTGGTTGAGAGAATCATATGTGAGCAGGCACTGATGGTGAGATCCACCACCTAATAATATGTAGAATAGTCATCTACTACTGGCATTAGGCTAATGAAGTAAAGGTCTATGTAGGCCAGCCCTTCTGTATGATGACCCCAGGATGTATGGTCATAGGTGTGGTGCTCGTGAGACAGAGGGGGTTAGTAGAGGATTAGTCTATGCTACACCAGTGCCATACCAAGTCATATTACTCATGAATGTAAATTCCACAATACTAATGATCATAATATGGTCTAGGGACCACCATGGTTGAGTTAGTGATTTAATCAAGGAGGTCTATAGAGAAACAGACATGGTAGATGAGCAAGTCGTGTAGTAGGTGGTGGAGGAATGATTGAGGTACTACAACCACCACACCCATGTTTTCCATCCAGACCATATGGAACTGGTGGATAGGGACAAGCTCATCTTTAGGAAGATAATTTATACAAACATGGTGCTCCAAAGTTGATTTGTGGTACAATCTAGGCCTACTCTACCCTAGCTGTAGTTCATATAGACAAAGGTTCAACTCACTTATTCATTACCAGATAACTCGTTTGGAGCTCATAGAATCTGATGGATCCTTTGGCTTGATCATTAGGGTAAGAGAATCTTCAGGAGCGGAGTTGGTGATTACACACTATTTTAGGAAGTGTGAGATTACTCTACGAGGAGGGAACTTCTGCTATGATCTCATAGTAGTAGGGTCTAGGAATTCTGACATCATCTTCGGTATAGACTAGCTATCCACATTCTAGTCTCTTATCGTCTGTTTTGGGAACAATGTTTGGTTTGTCCATGATAATTAGATCATGTTCACCATCATGGGTGAGTAATAATCCTTTGCAGCACATGATCGACTTCCTCGTATGATTTTTCATCCCTCACTCATAATTTGGAAAGCATCACCATCAATTTATTGGACATGAGGAGTCTGAGATATCCAATTTTGGTGGACCAATATGATGATGTATTCCTAATGACGTTATGGGACTACCTCCTAATTGAGAGGTATACATTTACATCAACATGTACTCTAGGATGACACTGACATCTACATCAGCATATCGGAAGGATCCTATGGATAATTTTGAGTTTTGGGTACAGTTGGAGGACTTATAAAGGAGGATGTTCTTAAGTCACAATGTTTCTCCATGGTCAACTCTAATTTTTTCCGCCAAGAAGGGAGATGGATGTATGATGCTTTGTGTGGACTATCGACACTGGAATTAGGTTACCATGAAGAACATGTATCCTCTATCGAGGATTGATGATCTCTTTGACCAACTGAATGGAGAACGGTGGTTTTCAAAGATATGCCATAGTTCAGGATATCATCAACTCAAGGTATAAGATAAGGATGTACCAAAGGAAGCCTTCAGATGCCGGTATGGCCACTACAAGTTCTTGGTGATTCCTTTGGGAATGACCAATGCTCCAACAGTGTTCATAGGACTTCAGAATAGGATCTTCCTGCCTTATTTCGATCACGTCGTGGACGACTTCATTGACGACATCTACGTGTAATTAGTGTCGGAGGAGGATCACACTATGCATCTGTAGATAGTTCTAGATACACACTAAGATCACCGGCTTTATGGATAGATATCGAAGTGCTAGTTATGGATATGAGATGTCCACTTTCATGGGAAATTTATCTCAGAGGCTGGATCTATTTTAGATCTAGCGAAGATAGAGGCTATGTTTGTTTGGGAGCCACCTATGAGTGTGACTGAGGTGTAGAGTTAGGTGGGATTGGATGGGTACTACTAGAGAATTGTACCATAAATTTCTTGTGTAATAACACCTTTTTCAGTATTGAAAATGAAGGGCTAAACATTCTTATTGACAGAGAGATCCCGATAGAGTTTACAGTAGATGGGGTAGATAGTAAAGAGTTCCCCCATATTGAGGCTACTAGAAGAGGGAATTGGGCGTGTATTCTATTATAGAGAATAAGGGATTGGAATGGAATGAGTACTGATAAAAGAGCAAGAGGTGATCACTAATGGCTCATGGAAGTTTTGGAATCATTAGAAGAACTATGTTACCCATGAACTGGAGTTACCAATAGTTTTCATTGCATTGAAGATGTGGTTGCACTAATTGATGGGTGAAAGATAAATTATCTACTCCAATCAGAAGTGTCTCAAGTATGTCTTCACACATAATAACATGATCCTATGACAATGAAGATGGATTGACATCCTCCCAGAAATTGACATTGAGATATTCTATAATTTTTAAAAGGGGAACATAGTGGGAGACACACACAGTAGGTGGTTTGGACTATAGTTGTTGGGTTAGGTTATAGAGAATCAAGTCAAGTTTCAGTTATCCTTCATGGATAGTGATAGAGCACCTTACCTCTAGTCTATGACAGTCACACCCCAACTCCTTTTGTGAGTTAGGGAGGCACAAATTGGGGACATTGACTACAAGGCCAGGCATGATCTGATACCCTCAAGACAAGCTCCAAAAAAAATTTATGATGGTGGGGAGCATGTTATCATTTTCAATGGACACACTATAGTACCAGTGATGTTATGGTAGGAGGATTTTAAGGAGTATCGCACATCCCCTTTGGAGGTGCTTCCTAGAGTAGAAAAGATGTATCAGGTACTCTAATGTCAGTACAGGTGGACATGGATGAATAATGTTGTGGCAGAGTTCATTTCACGCTTCCTTATTTGTCAGTAAGTGAAGGTCGAGCATCAGGTTCAAGCTGGCTTTGCACTGCCACATGAGGTGTCCGAATCGAAGTGGGATAGAATCTCCATGGACTTCATGACAGGGCTACCACGTACATCTTGGGCCCTGATTCCATCTGTGCCGTCATTGAGTGAATCAGTAAGTCAGACCACTTCCTACTCACCCGAGTGTAGGGATCAGAAGAGGGCATGGGAATACTCTACGTACAAGGTATTTTTTATATTCAGGTGTTTTCATCGATGATAATTTCATATGATGACACTAATTTTACATCTCGTTTGTGGAGGATATTACAGTAGTCGTTTGGGACATAGATACACATGATCACTGCCTTTCACCCTCAGAAAGATGTTCAGATGGAGTGAACCATACAATCATTTGAGGACATGATTTGTGCTTTCTTCCATGATATTTCTAGAAGATTACAGGTCCACCTTCCAATGGTGGAGTTTTCATAGAACAATGGTTATCACTCCACCATTAGCATGGAACTGTTTGAGGCCTTGTACAAGTTACCATGCTGGTCACCCCTATGCTGTATAGACCCAGAGGAGTCATCACATATGGTTCAATAGTTGTTAAAGGCTACCACTAAGAAGATGAAGATCATATATCATAGTATAAAGACTACACATGGCATGAATATTTCTTATGATGATATGAGACATAGACCCTTATAGTTCGAGGAGGGAGGTCGTGTCTTCCTAGGTGTCTAAACCCAACGAGGATTTCATTGATTTGGATGGGGCTACAAGTTATATTTGAGGGTCATTGGTCCTTTTCAGATTCTCAATAGAGTTGACGTTGTAGTTTAATAAATAGATATTCACCCACTGATGCCCCAATTTCATAATGTTTTCAATTTGTCGCATATTAGGAGATACATGCATGATCGATCACACATTTTTGATTGGGGAAAGATAGACATTGATGATGGGGTCACATTCACAGAATTCTCAGTGGAGATAGATTATCAACATGAACAGGTCATTCTTGGATTGTCGATTCCTCTGGTGTGAGGTTGATGACACCACGGGAACCTCCAGAAGAGCGCATTGGAGTGGGAGGCTCAAATTCATGCATAGTACCCCCATTTGTGTCTTAGAATTTATTGGGGATTTTTGTACCATAAATCTATAAAGTGGGTAGAATGTAAAGACCTAAAATTTTTGAATATTATTTTTAATTACATGAAATTATTACGAGACGTTGAAAATTGAAGTCACGTTCTTATGAGGCATGGAGATCCCGAAACATAATTTTGTTAATTTTTAAAGGTATGCTTAGTAAAAATGTGGGTGGAGATTTATATCTATAGAACTAGAGATCAGAATAAAATATAGTGGGCACTGTAACGACCCGAATCCAGAGCCCCTCCACTGGTGCCATGTACCCGGTTCTCCACATGACATCCAATGTGTTTCCACAAATTCCAGAGGCTTCCGACTGGCAGCGAGGGCCTTGGTGAGTTGGTGGGGAAACTGTGCCCTCATTCGGTAAAGTATACAGTAGAAAAACAACCAGTCACAATAATTGAGACAATAAACAACATACAACAACTAAACTGAATAGTGTATGCAATTTTTAAAATAATGATGATGCAACATGGTACATATGTCTATGGAAGGCAAAAACAAACCAATGTGCTGAAGTACAGCTGAAAAAAAGTACAAATGACAACAAGATAAAATCCTTATCATAGCGAGCCCTGACACAGTCCCATGCTCTCTAGCTCCAGTGCAATCAAAAACCTGATGTTGAAGGGCACTTCCCTTATCTATAGCTGCAGCAAAATAGTCTGCTTGGGCCCAAAATCATGACCCATATAGGGTGTGAGATACAATACCAGTAGGCAATCACCAAAAGATATGTGCTTAATAGTAAATTAAAACAAGTAATGTAAAAGTGAAGAAGATGTAAACAGTAATTCACACAACAACTACAATCCACAGTTCTAGCAAACAAGGTACATAAGGAAACCGCCAGCAACAAGAAGGAAAAATGTAACACTCTGGGTAGCTCTCACTACCTAACCTCTATTTTCCAACCTATAAGTACTAAAAACCCTCTAGAAGGCACACACAGTCTCATCCCTTTGTTTTAGTTATGAAATTACTAGACTCTATGAGGAAGCAGTCACCATAAATTCCCCTGATAGACCCATATCGTAATAAAGGCTATCTAGGGAATCACTCAACGTCGCATTCCCTTTGTGGCCCGCATCGAGGAACTACAGACTATCTGGTGAAGAACACATCATCAATTAACCCAGCAGTCTCACATCGCATTCAAAGACACTCTGGAGAAGCCCTTACTTCAATTCTCCATATGGTCTAGTACACTAGGTACTCACATTCCTGTGCGGAAATAAACATGCTCAGAGTGTGTACATCATCCATGTGAACCTCCAGAACTACTTGGTTATCATTATAAGGCTCAACAGAAATTAATAAGCAATAGTTCCACTATCCTAAAAATAGGCTTGGAAACTGGAAAATGCCAAAAAGTAAAACAAGCATGGCAAGACAACCTGAGCAGAAAACAAATTACTATACTCACAAGCATAAACCTCTACTACAACAATCATGAAATGCAGGTAAACTGTAGGGAAAAACAGGAAACCCAAAATTCCCCTCCCAAGGGAATTTGTGGAATTTGCACAAAATACTCATCTACATTCAACAAAAATGCACAAACCACCTAACTCGATCCTATGAGATTGATCTACATGAACCATGATGATTTATTCCCATTAAAACATAATAGATCTGACAAAACGCAAAAAATGATCAACCCACAGTAACTCGAAAATGAAGAGGAATCAGAATATGAAGCTCAAGGAGAAGGAAGATCGTATCGCTACGATTCCAATGCAATCGACCATGCTTGAATTAAAAAACATGCATGGAGATGGGGTCTCGTCGAAGATATGGCCATACGGGTGGCCCTCGGACAAATTGGACCTAGAAGGAGTTGTTTCTGTGTGTCAGGCATTACCCTGGTTCGTTTAGTAAAATAAATAAAGTACAGGGCTTGTACTTTTAGAGTACACAGCGTGTACTGGGTCTTTTCTGTACTCTGCCAAAATCGGCCTCCAAGTCACACCTACACACCGTGTGTGTGGCCCTGGCACGACCAACACACGACATCGAGCCAGAGAAGAGTACACGACGTGTACTCAGAAAGTACAGGGCGTGTACTTCGAAAATTTCCAAAAAAGTTCATTTTTTTAAATACTCCAGAAAAAGGGAAAACATACATGAAATGGAGATCCAGGTTCTTACAAACTTCCCCCCTTAATGATATTTGTCCCCAAATTTCCTTAGCGAGGCGTAGAAGAAGAAACCCAGAATAGCTCCGGCCACAGCGATAGTACATCGGCCTCCCTCTCCTAGGTCTCATCCTGTACTCGCTCGTGCCCCCATAGCACCTGTACCATTGGAACATACTGCCCACTGAGAACATTCATACTATTATTGACAATCCAGATAGGATGTTTCTCTAACAACGCATCTGTTTCAAGCTCAACTTTCTCCCGTTGAAAGACATGAGACGGGTCTGAAAAGTAACATCGGAGCTGTGAGACGTGGAAGACGTCGTGCATGGCCCGGTACCTCTGAGGTAGCTACAACTGATAGGCGACCGGATTTTGACACTCCTTTTTCATCACATTGTCTAATAGAATGTAAAGGGAATTGACTTAGCACAAATTGATTGATCCTTTGAAGAAAACATTAAAATTTGACAAAGGCATGATCAACGCTTCAAAAGAATATGTGCCACACATGTTCCATCACTGTCGCGCAAGTCCACTTGCGCGATGACTAATGGTCGCGTAAGTGACATGCGCACCCTAAAGGATAACTTCCCGGGTCTTCTTCAGCCTATAAATAGACCCTGTGGGCCCCCCATTAAAAGGGATAAATTTGTTTCCAGAAACTCAAATTTGAGATCCAGGTTCCCTAGTCTCTTCTCAAGGATTCTGAAACACTTCTAAGGTAATTTCATACCTTGACTGGAATATATAAAAGGGAGAGGAAGTCCTAAGTGTTGAAACTCATCAACCCTTGCACGCATGAGTGGCCATCCCTTAAGGGAAATGGCCACACTTGCTCGACACCTAACTCATTCAATAGAAATTGCACGCCACTATTCTGGAAGAACCTCAAAATGATTTAAAGGATTTAAAAAAGAGTCACTCAAGTATTACGTTGCTAGTGAATCGTAGCGCAAGTACCCATGTGTCGCGCTGGTATACCTGCGCGACCAGGACATGCACGCCCACGCAGTACCTGCGCGCCTTCCAAGAATTCAGCGCACATTCCTTTTTGGGTACCCTTCTTCCCCGTTTCACCCCTCTTAAGCCATTCCACCTCTCCGATTCAAGATTTAGTCTTTAAGACACTTTTAAAAGCCATTTATGTCATGATTTCTTGATTTTAATTCCTTATCTGAACGGAATTATGTGGAATATCTCTCAAAACCTAGTGATTTACACATCTTTATGTCACTAAATATTGAAATGTCATTCATTCAACCTCATCCTTTAAGATGATAGAACTCATTAACATGGGCCTCCTTTTCAGGAATAAGCCCCAGTCATAATTAATAACCTGGGTCTCTTTTTCAGGAATAAGCACCAGTCATAATTCATAATTTGGGCCTCCTTTTCTGGAATAAGCCCCAGTCATAATTCTTAATTTGGGCCTCCTTTTCAGGAATAATCCCCAGTCATAATTCTTAATTTGTACCTTATGTTTCATGAGTAAGTCCTAAGTCCTCATTAAATTGGTACTTCTTTTCTAGAGTAAGTCCCAAGTCCTCGTTAACTAGGGGATCCTTTTCAGGAGTAAGTCCCAAGTCCTCATAAACATGGGCCTCCTTTTCAGGAGTAAGCCCCAGTATCAAATATGGGCATCCTCTTCAAGAGTATTCCCCAGTCTCAAATATGGGCATCCTCTTCAAGAGTAAGCCACAGTCTTAATTTCTCATAACCAGTCTAATTTAACATTGATTTGGGCTCCCTTTTTAGGAATAATCTGCAGTCATTATTCTTAATTTGGGCCTCCTTTTCAGGAATAATCCCCAGTCATAATTCTTAATTTGGGCCTAATTTTTAGGAGTAAGTCCTAAGTCAACATTAACTTGGGCCTCCTTTTCAAGAGTATGTCCTAAGTCCTAATTATCATGGGACACCTTTTTAGGAGTAATTCCCAGTCTCAAATATGGGAATCCTCATTAGGAGTAAGCCCCAAGTCCCTTAACCTGGGCCTCTTTTTTAGAGTATTCCCCAGTTTTAATTTATCTTAACCAGTCCTAATTTACCTTTGATATGGGATTCCTTCTCAGGAGTAAAACCCAATCATAATTCCTCTCCTCATTTGGGCCTCCTTTTCAAGAGTAAGCCCCCAGTTAGAGTATTCAAATCTCCATGAAGCACATATCTCATTATGGACCATCTTTCTGGATTTCTTCCCTAAAGTAAATCCTAATATTCATTTATCTGGGTAGTTAAACATACATCAGTCCCACAATATTTTCTTATGATTCAATCATTCATGGCACAATTGTATGATTTTTACCAATACCTCTTCTTTCTCACACCGACCATGACTCACGTGAGCTTAGAGTGTAAAAGTAATTATGACATCCTTCTTTAGGCAATCAATCATAAACAACATACTCCCGTACTCAAAATATGTGGGTTATGATTCCTTTTCTAAACAAAGGATACGTAGGTAGCCCATCTGCGGGTTTGATCCCAACTCTGAAATAGTCCATGTCGTTTTGAATGACAATAAACATCCAGTTCCCCACTAAGTGTCTTTAAAACCAGCATGGTCATCATAATGACCAAGAGATTTCTATATAAATGTGTATAAGGATACCATTGACAAAAGAATCTCTAATAAATACAGATGATTCTCTACCGATGAAGAACCATGAATACATATAAAAGATTCTCTAAAATTCCATTCATATTTAATCATTGATTGTCAGATCTGAAGGAAATCTCATTTTAAACATGGTAATGTAATAAATATTCACGAACATAAATTAAATCTATAAAGAGAGTCCTGGAGTAGACAATAATTCCCCGGATTGATGAGTCAGACCTCCCATCCTCTCGACCAATGAAAATTTCTAAGCCTCATCAGTCCACAAACTAATGAGTGCATACCCTTGGCTACTAGGTCCAAATGGATGTGGAATCATTGGATGTTTCTGGTTCTACGAACAAACACGTTCGAAACCAATTGGAATGCCTGAACCTCCCATTAAGGAGGTCACCCTAAAATTCTGAGGGAAACAAAAAATGGTGAACCCAACATGAATCTGTAACCAAGTTAAAATGATGTTTTACCAATTTGTTAGGACCCTATTCAAAACTCAATGAGAGGGCCAATAAAAACAATCATTGGCATATGTGCTCATCCAAAATATATAGTGGATGAATTTTTCTAGATTACATCTATTATATCAAACAGACACTCATTTCCAAGATCTTCTGCGTTTCCAAAATGGCTTCTCTAAAGTTCACACCTGTGAATACTGCTACTGCATATGCCACTGTTGCTACTCCTACCAGATCATCGACCGCTCTAAGGATGACATCACCTACTCATCGTCTTCAACACTGGGTATCAAATGTGCTGGTTAAGGAGTACCATCAACATGGTCCCATCCCAACTCTGGAGGCTGCCGACAAGCCATCCTAGTGATCAACTCACACCGGTCGTCCTAACAATGACGACCAGTGGTCAAGAAGTAGGCGGTGATAACTACCATCTCCAACCATTTCGGGTCATATACACAAAACACAATCACCATTCACTCCCATATTTCGGGGAGGTGAATGATCAGGACCCTCAGGGACTTAAATCAAAGAAGCATGAGTCCTTCCTGAGGGCTCCTATCAATAATTTCTGCTAGACTCGTGTTGCAGTACACCCTCAATATGATGAGGGTACCAACTCTAGGCATTCGGCTCAGGTTCTCGAACCCGAGCAGGCAAGACGAACCGCCAGAGGTGGAATCCGGTCAACAGTGAGCATGTTCTCATCTCTACCATCTCCAGAGAAGTCCACAAACCTAATTTGATGGAATGCAACGAGCAGGCACTCACACCTACCTGTTTTAATTCTGTAGTCCGGCAGACTCGCCTGGCAGCATCACGCCAATCCCACCAGGAAATTCTGGCAGAGTACTATAGGCAGGAACATACACCAATTTATACATCATCAACTAGTCATCAGGCTCTTCTGAATAAATATGATGGTGCTCTTCAACCACATTCGGTGATGTGCAATAAGCAGGCACATACACCTGCTAGTATTAATCAAGCCTACCAACAGTCTCACTTGGTATCACATAGAAAAGTCAGTCGGAACGCTCCGGTGACAAACAGGAGGCAGACTCAACTCTTTGTCCTCACACCTGAGTACTGTCAGGATTCACTTAGAGGAAAAGGAGGACAGGAGCAGGCACATATACCTACTCCAAGCATGTAATGGAAATATATCCCCATTCCAGCAGCTGAAGTCACCAAGCATATTATATCAATGGTGAAAGAGCAGTAGAAAATCCCTGCTCATATTCTGGATGCTTGAAAGGATATTATAATAGCTTCAACAGCATCTCAGGGAAAGACACATAAATCTATCCCTACTAGTGGAGTGACACATCAATAGTTCACTCTGGAACAAACACACACATATGTTCCAGTCCAAAAGTGTTGTGGGGCATACTCCCCCATATCATACAGACAACCAAGTCAGGCACATGCACCTGATTTGAGTGAAGATCATTAGCCTAACCTAGCAATCATTCCTGATCTGGCACATACACCTGCTCAAAGTAGCCACTTTCATCAACAAGTGGTTTCCAAGGTATGTAAGAAGGCATCTAAGAAAAATACCCTCCCAACAAGTCAGGATATCAAGAGCCAATCTGTAACAAGGCCTTGCTTGATGCTTGTTTTATTGAATCCCTCAGATAGTTATCTATCAGAATTCAATATTCTACTCCCTCATTTCCCAATAGTGGGAACATTAATTCTGATGGTCTTCAACAGACACTTCTTCATGAAGGCTTGCTTCATGACAATTTGGTCGATCTCAAAGTTTCTTCTTCAGATGAGATCCAAAGTAACCCTCTATGTGGCTAAAATACCATGGATCAAGAGATCTCCTCTTTTGTTGTAACCCATAATGGTGGTCCTACCCATGATGATGAATTTCGCTATGAAATTCTTCTCCGTATTAGTGATGCACATTTCTCGGAAAATGCTCCAGTGGACGATGTAGTGCCGAGAAAGCCCTCTTCTCATGAGGCACTCGCAAATGTGAAACCAATCATGTCTGATGCTTCATCACTAGTAGGTGAAATACTTTCTCAATTAGATGATAGAACAGGGTGAAGGTCATTCTCCGAACCACCCCTAAGTCATGAATCTTCTAGTTTGATCAATGATTTCTCTTCCAATCTTTTTGAATCCAATGAAGCAACAAGGAAACGCATACTCTGGTCAAATCAGGTAGAAGAATCATCATTTAATGATAAAGAAGGAATGCTGAACATGAGAAAACAATGAGAAAAAGGTGATGTACCAGTCATGTTTTGGCCTCTGGCTGACTCTGAATATGACATTCCAAAGATGTTGACAGAAGATGGAATTCATGATATTCATCTCAACATATAGAAAACTCCTTGTCAGTTGATGAAGAAAGTATTATCTTATGATGAATATTAAAATCATCTTATGATAATAGAAGGGTTACAAAGTTAGATTGATTTGGCATATCTACGAGTCTCTCCATATCTGAAGTCTGAAAAGCAGAAGAGAGCCCATCAATGTTCATGCCTCGGTGCACTAAGAAGATTGCGTCAGTTAATTGCCAATGCCCCATCTGGTATTCATGTCAGAAAATGGGGTGTTCATTGAGCACTACATTTCACGGTGCTCTCCAGTCAGCAAAGCCCACCGAAAATGGTCTCATGCAATTTTATTTCCCATTGTCGGCCACTGTCAATGGGCATTATTTGTAATCAAAAGCATTCCCAAGAACAGGATTTAACTATTTCCTCTCAAAATCAAGCATAAAGAGAACAAGTTGTTAAATTACTCCTGCATCAAGCAAATGAGAATATTGAACAGGCCTCTCCTATGGAGAAAGCACATCATCAAGTGATAGAAGTGTCGAAAATCATCAAACGGTCTTTTGAACCAGGTGATAAATGTTGATACAAGTTAATGCATCCAGCTAATTTCTGGACTAAGGTTCGCAAGATCAGGGGAGATTTTAAGAAAGTCTCAGACATAACATGTCAAGAATCACCCCAGCTTTCCAGATTGGGGACTCTTTTAAACCATCCCTCAGAATCAACAAATAGGATTTGAGGAGTTGAGCGGGAATAGCAGGAAGAGCCCCAGTCCACCAGACTAGGGGCTTCATCAAATCATCAATCCACGTCTCAGTGAAATCTAGTCTTTTCTCGATTGGGGAAGAAGCCTCAAGAGGAACAAAGAGCCAAATAATCAGGAGATTCCCTATAAATTACGGTTTGTCATGAAGTTCCTGAGGGATCGAATTAAAAAAGGAAGTGTCTCATCAAAGACATGGAAGAAGACAATATCATATAAATGCTGATAGAAGGGATGTGATGAATTATACATCATTTAATGTCATCGATGACCTTGTTACTAATCAACTAGATGAGGCTAACTCATGGGACTCAGATGAAGAGGATCATGCTCATGAAGATGCATGCACGGACACAAATGAAGATGGTGTGCGTACACGAAATCAAAGGGTTACTCAGAACCTAGGTAATCCTTCGAGTATCCCACATCCCCCTCTCCGAAAAGGATCCATCAAAGGGAGGGGGAAGAATCAGGTTACATATCCTTCCTATGGAGAAGGACAATCTCTCTCAAGAAAAAATGAAGGAATTAAGAAGGTTGAATGCAGAACTACTTCACAGTAGTCTTATTCATAAGCGTGCTGGAGTCAGTAATCCAATGGAATTTGTTGCAGTTACTGAGATGGATCAAGAATATCCTCCTCTATCAGTATACACTCATAGGTCTAATCCTACGGTTCAAGTACAACAACATTTGGCAGTGCTTCAATCAGTTGCAGCACCAACCACCACATCTGTCCAAGCTCTAGTCATTTCACCTACCCAATTCCAAGATCAACTTGATATTTCTCAGATGTTAATAACTTCTATTGAGTCATTAAAATCTCGGTTAGAAACTATGGAAGGGAAACGTGCGTAGGTTCAACTAGAAAAGAAAGTTTACCCTAAATGGGTATATTCAATCTCTCCTCCATCCAATTTTGTAAACCATGTATTCCCTATTTTCAATGGATCAGGCGACCCTGAACAACATTGGACGCATTACGTGTTTTTTGTGATCCTATGATGGGAACTCTAGAGCAGCAAGAAGCAGTAAAACTCAGATGCTTCGTACGGACAATGCAAGGACCAGCCTTTCTCTGGTATACAATCTTGCAATCCCAGTGAATTTCTGGATGGGAGGATCTTCGCAAAAAATTCCTTCTTCAGTTCAACTCAACTTTTCCAAAGACAAACGTTTTCAATCTTACAAATTCTAAGCATAGAAAAAATGAAAGGGTCTCAAATTTCAATGCTCGTTGGAAGGGATTAACATATTCCCTAATCATAGCATTCCCTCATGTGGAATTGTTGCCAATCTGTGTGGCAAATTTGTGTGACGAGTAATGCACGACGTTGATCCCTATGAAATACATATTAGGGTTTCGAGACCATACTTCAATTTCTCAGCAGATTGAAGATTACCTTATATAGGCTAACGCTAAATCTCATGTAATTTCATCAGCTCCAAGAAGGAGAATGGGTAAAGCAGAAAATGCTACAGTTACGCTTAAACAAGCACCTGTACCTATTTCTACTTCAAAACCTTCATCTTCTCGAAGGGATCCACCTCCTGAGTGCCAACAACAAAGGAAGTTTTGTCCAGAAGATCACATATATCAATGATGAAAAGAATTTGAGGATTTGAAGAGAAAAACATACACTTTCGGAAATGAACATGTTTCTGGTTACATCATTTAGGCTCTAGAAAATAATATCGTTCATTTTCCAAGGCCCAAAAGGCCAAACATGGAAGGAGATGAAGACCGTCCCAATTATTTCCCCTTTCATCAAATGTTGGGGCATCCCGTCTAGGAGTGTTTTGTCTTCAATGACCTCTTTCAAAAGATGTTCGACTTAGGACAAGTCAAACTGAAAGGTTTTTCAGCTCAGGTAGCATGTGTTACTGCTACAGTTCTAGAGGAGGAAGGAAAATGGCAAGTAAAAAGAAAAAATGCACAGAAGTATGATGATTGTATGGTCAGAAAGGCAATCAACCGAACTCATGCTATTTTGAAAACACAATTAATGAAACTGATTGTGTCTTCTGCCATGAATGTTGAAGAAAAACCCTCTTCATTAGAGGGAAAGTCCTCAAAGAAACTGCATGATTCAAAGAAAGAAAAAGAATCAGAATAAGAAGAGTATGTGTCAAAGCCTAAGTTTTCTTTGACTCTGGAAGACATCATGCCATCTACTTAAAAGCAAAGGGCACAGCCCCACCAAATGAATAGCCTAAACGGGCTAATCAGGCAGAGTCGTCATCAAATAAAGAGTTAATCTTCGGTTCTGTTAATATGATTCAATTAACAAATCCATATGCCAGCTGCAATTTCAATATCAATGAGCCTGAATTCCAAGTATCAAACAAGGGAATCAGAGGATGTTCCAGAGGCTCATGATATAGGGGAAGACATGGATCTTTTAGAATCCACTACTCCAATTCCACACCTGCTAGAACTGTGTACGCAGCAGAAACTCGTGGTAGAGCCCTTCAGCGAGCTCAGTAAGAACAAGAAAGTTCTTCAACGAATAGCAAATTCAGTCCTGGGACAGTTATTTTGGATGACCGGTTGAAGGTACCATCTTATTCCTCTCAACAAGTAAATGAATCTAATCGGTAAAATCTTCCAAAACCATGAATTTTTACAACTCCTATCCCAATACAAGATGCATCAACTTCCGAAGCATCTGATTCCAAAGTACCTGATAAACAAAAAATTCTTGTTGGGAAATGCAGACCTCTGGATCAAAAGTATGATGTATCGAAACACTTGGCCCATGTACCAGCCATGTTATCAATTCTGTATTCTTGGAATCTTTCAAAATATCTTCGAGAAGCACTCATTGAGGCTTTGTTATGTCCTCAGGAGTTTGAAACTAAAATTGCTGCAGCTAAAATCTATCACATAGAGAATAATCTTGCAGAATTTCAAGCAATAATATCTTTTACTAATGAAGATGAAGATTATGTTCTGCATGGGTATATTAGACCTTTGTACTTATCTGTAAAGGTTAATGGTGTAGACATCCGAAGATCTTTCATTGACAATGGTTCAGGAGTCAACCTCATGCCCATTCATACACATTGTTGATTGGGCCTCACAGAATCTTATTTATCTCTTTCAACTATGATGTTACAAGGATATGATAAAAATAAACAAGAACCATTGGGAGAAGTTACACTCAGAACTCAGTTTGGAGATCTTTTATCCAATTCAGATTTCATGGTTGTTGATCAAGGCTCCGCTTTCAACATCTTGCATGGAAGACCCTGTCTACATCAACATGCTTCTATCCCTTCATCATACCATCAATGAATCAAATATTATTTAGATGGTCAAGTTGGGACATTTTATGGTGATAAGGCCACGTTCAAGACTTGTGAGTCTCAATACATTGAGGTGGAATTCTATCAAATGAAGGGAAGGGATAAATCCACAACAAAGGAGATTACCAATATTAATTCTCCTTGTGGTTTGGAGAAGATTCCTGTAAATCCATTTACACATGTGAGTACAGATTATGTGTTGCCTATTATTCAAATTGAAAAGATATACCCAAATCAAAATACTCTTATGGAACGATCCATAATTTCAATTACAACAATCGATCCAGACAACATGGGAGAAATTGGTAACCCACCAATCAGTGATGAAAGAAAAAATGGTGACGTCCTCATTTCATCTGCTGAAATCCAACAATTCTATACTTCCCCAATTAGGCCGGAAGAAGTTATAGCAACATTGGAAGTGAACAATGATGTCGGTTCTCAATCGATCATCTCCACTTTATTACCCAAAGAAGACCCTTCATCATCAATCGGGTTGGAAATGGAAACTTCTTCTTCAAGATGTGCAAATTTTGACATCTCTTATGATCATGAGAATTATACTTTATCATCTTCTATGAAAGTAGAAACAGAATAAATAATACATAATGAAGAAAATGAGGAAGATCTCAGAGATTCTCCTCTAGCATTTGAAGTGGGTATCTCTACCACTGTGGATGAACTCAGAGAAATAAATCTGGGTACAAAAGATGATCCACTCCCCTCATTAACCAGTGTGACCATGAATCTTGAAGTTATAGAGATGTATATTTCTTTTCTAAAGAAAAATAGAGATATATTTGATTGGAACTATACAGAAATGCCCGGGCTTGATCCTAATGTTGCTACTCATCATTTGGGTTACCAGAAGAACATCAAGGATTTAAGCAAGCCACGAGAAAAACACACAAAACAGATGCTTCAAAAATTGAAGCTGAAGTGGATAAGATTATATAATCTAACTTCATCAGAGAAGTTCAGTACCCCAAGTGGTTGGCTAATATTGTCCTTGAAAAGAAGAAGAATGGACAAATTAGATTTTGCATCAATTTCAGAGATCTTAATCGGCATTGTCCTATGGATGATTTCCCAGTTACGATTATAGAACATTTAATTGATGAAATAGCTGATTATGAAGCACTTCCTTTTCATGGATGGATATTCTAGATATAATCTGAACCGAATGGTCCTAGAAGACGAAGAATCAATAGCCTTCAGTGTGCCCCAGGGTGTGTTTTACTACCGGGTAATGCCCTTTGGCTTAAAGAATGCAGGTGAAACATATCATAGTGCCATGCATCATATCATCAAACCCTTCTTAGGTATGTTTTTTGAATGATATGTAGACAATTTGGTGGTTAAATCCAAACAAAGTTCTAATCACTTGGCTGATTTTGAAGTCATATTCTGCAAGCTTCGACAATATAATTTGAAGATGAACCCCATAAAATATTCATTTGGGGTAACCTTAGGAAAATTTCTCGGATTTTTTGTAATCCATCATGGTATTGACATCGATCATGAGAAGACCAAGTCAGTCCTTGGTATGTAACCTCCTCGAAATTTGAACGAATTACGAGGACTTCAAAGACACATAACAAATATTTGGTGTTTCGTCACTAATTTGGCAGGAAAAAGTTTACCCTTAACCAAATTGATGAAGAAGGGGGTGTCACTTACCAGTTGACTGAAGAATGTAAATAATCATTTGATATTCTCAAGAAATACCACTTGATTCCAGCAATTCTCATACCACCTGTTGACGTAAGACCACTTATCCTCTACGTACAACTCTAGTGTGACCATTGGGTGCCTTTTTTTCTCAAAAGAATGATGCTGGGAATGAAAACAGCCTCTACTATATATGTCAAACTTTGCTTGAAGCAGAAACCAGATATTCAAGTATTGAGAAGTGCTTCCTGGAATTAATCTTGGCAGCTTAGAAGTTGAGACACTACCTGCAACATCACAAGGTCCAATTGGTATCTCGCAATAACCCTCTCAAATTCATCCTTAGTCGTCCGATGCTTACAGGACGTCTGGCAAGGTGGGCAGTTATTTTTCAGCAATTCGACATTTGGTATGTGTCTCAAAAAGAAATAAAGGGAAAAGCTATGGCTGATTTCCAGGCTGAACACCCTTCTGTGGAAGACACATCTTCAGATATTGAACTCCCTGATGAGTATGTCTTCTCTATTCAAGAATGTCCTCAAGCATGGGAAATGTATTTTGTTGGTGCTTCCAGAAGTCCAACATGGAGGAAAATGGGAAATCCTAAATTCAACAAAGTTGGCTTAGTAATTGTGATCATTTCTCTAGAAAAGGAAGTGTTACCATATTCATTCTTATAGGGGGAATTTGGTACCAATAATGAAGTAGAATATCAGTCTCTAATCGCAGTCATGGAGTTAGCACTTCAAGAAAAATTGAATCACTTAAAGGTGAATGGTGATTCAGACCTGTTAATCAAACAATTCAATGGGGATTATTCCATGAAAAAAGAATAACTAATCCCTTTGTATGATTATGTCAGAGATATAATGGCCAAAAATCCATTCAGAACCGAAATTTTCTTATGTCCCATGATCACAAAATGCTCATGCTGATGCACTGGATAATATAGCCATAGCTCTGGCAGATCCAAATCGGGACGAGACAACCATCAGTATTGCCCACCATCGTTAAATTTCACCTTATGTTCAGAACAGAGGAAATTAATGAAATTAGTCCCATTCTTGAACCATATGGTCATACTACAGGATGGATGTCACCTATCCGGGAATACCTTAAAAATGGAACTGTTCAGCCTGATAGAGCCAAGAAAGATCATATCCGGTGACGTGTTGTCAATTTTAATCATTATGATAGCCCAGATCACCTAGAGAAAATTCTCTACAAATGTGGTTTTGATGGAGTTCTCTTTAGATGCATTGATGGTGAAGAGAAAATGACTATCATGAAAGAAGTGAATTCAAGAGTCTGTGGTGCCCACCAGTCTGGACATAGACTGTCTGATCAAATTCGAAGGCTTCGATACTTTTGGCCTTCAATGATAAAAGATTGTGTTGATTTCACAATGAAGTGTCATTCAAGCCATGTACATGCTAACTTCATTCATCAACCTCCAGAGTTGCTTCATACAACTAAATACTAATGGCCATTTGCCACATGGGGAATGGATGTGGTGGGAACTTACCCTTCAGCTATGACCAAGAAGTTTAAGTACTTCCTTACTCTTACTAATTTTTTCCAAATGGTAAGAGGTAATACCTCTCAAGGAATTCAGTTCTAAATGCATTATTAGCTTCAATAATTCTAACATCATTACCATATTTGGTGCCCCTTATACCATATTGATGGACAATGGCACCAACTTTTGTTCATCCGAGTTGTTGAGGTTGTATCAAGAATACAACATCAAATCCAACCATTCATCTCGGTATCATGCATTGTCCAATGGACAGATAGAAGCCTTCAAAAAGACTCTTTCAAATATACTGCAGAATATGGGGGATAAAGATAATAAGTCATGTCCTGATAGACTTTTCCATGCTTTATGGGCTTATCGAACTACCACCCGCACATCAACTCGGTCAACTCCATATTCATTGGTATATGGAACCGAAGCTGTCTTGCCCAATGAAGTTCAGTTGCCTTCGCTCAGAGTAGCCATTTGTGATCAGTAATCTATAGATTAACAATCTCAAAAGATATTGGATGAATTGCAATGGTTATATGAGAAAACATTGTGCACTTTGCACCACTTTTAAGTCTATCAGAATCAAATAGCATGAGCTTTTAACAAAAAAGTTCATCTTGGTTATTCACTCAGGGAGAATTAGTATTAGTTCTCAGAACTCCAATGATACCATGAAATAAAACTCCCATGATTGATCCAAAATTGGAAGGACCTTACACAATACATAGGGTCTACTCCAATGGAGCTTATTCATTAATCTCGATGGATGTAGAACTCATCAGTACTCCAACCAATGCCATATTTTTGAAGAGGTATTTTGTATGAACACAAAATATATTATAAGTGGTCTGGTAAGGCCTTAAAATGCCCCACTATCTAGCAAGATGTTAAAATTCATCATCAATGTTCCATACATATTACCTTAAACTAGTTGAACTTTCATTTCACTTGACGCTAAATAGTGAAAAAGTTCCCTAAGTGGTCCGGTATGACCTTAAACTACACCACCGTCCAGCAAGACGTTAAAATTCATCATCAATGGTCCATACATATGACCTTAAACTATTTGTACTTTCGTCCCACATGACGTTAAACTGTGAAAAAGTTCCCTAAGAGGTCTGGTATGACCTTAAACAAAACCACTGTCTAGTAATATGTTAAAATTCATCATCAATGATCCATACATATGACCTTAAACTATTTGTATATTCATCACTCATGACATTAAACTGTCAAATTGTTACTTAAGTGGTCTGGTATGACCTTAAACAGCACCACCGTCTAACAAGATATTAAACTTCATCATCAATAGTCCACACATATGACCATAAACAATTTGTACTTTCGTCCCACAAAATTTTAAACTGTGAAAATCATCCCTACGTGGCCCGGTATGACCTTAAACTGCATCAACGTCCAGCAAGATGTTAAACTTCATCATCAACAGTCCATACATATGACCCTAAACTATTTTCACATACGTCCAACATGATGTTAAACTGTGTCCCCTTCATCGTACTTGCTATATGACATTGAACTATGAAGCAACGGTACATAAATATGACATTAAATTATTTGTATTCCTTTCTTCTCACATGACGTTAAATTGTGACGTCCTAACTACATGATGCTAAACTGTATAGATGTCCCTTACGTCCAGCATGACAATAAATTGCACCATCCACGGTCCATGCATATGACATTAAACTATTCGCACTTTCGTCTGACATGACGCTAAACTGTATCATCCCTTTTTAATCCAACATGATGTTAAAGTGTGGAAAACAAATACCCAATACATCCAGCATGATGTTAAATGGTGTACTCTTTTGTCCTCACTGCATGAAATTACACTGCAGAGTCCCCTTTTCATCCAACATGACGTTAAACTATATTGTCCCCATCGTCCTAACTACATGACGCTAAACTTTACAGAAAGTCCATGATACGTCCTACATGACATTAAACTATGCTTTGTCCCTAATACATGACATTAAAGTGAGAATCACCAATAGTCCTAATTGCAGAACTTTAAACTGCATAGTCCCTTAATATGTTCTCCATGACGTTAAACTGTTTATCGTTAATGTTGATGATACCTCTTGTTTCTCACACCGAGTATGACTCATGTGAGATTAGAGTAAACATCAATAATAACACCCTCTCTGAGCCGCTAACCATGTGTAATTCCCAACATAAATTTTTAGGTTGTTGTCCCCAAAAACAACTTGATCACTAATTCATTCTTAAATTGAACTACGCGGACTTTCATCCTTGCCTTCGAGGCTGGGTACGTAGGCAACCTCCCATGTTTCAAGCCAAAAACCAATCTCTTCACATCAGTTTACCTCCATCTCATACGATGTTGATTCGTGAAACTGCACCTAGAATCAATATCATTATATTGGTTCACATTCTTCCTTGTTATACGACGTTAAACTATACAACACTTTTTTCCAGTAAGACAATTAACTACAATATTCTTTGATACCCTCACTTGATAGGGAACCATTATTTACATTGATTTTTCAATCATGTTTAATTTCAAAGACTACGTGCATACATGGAAATGCCTAGACCATTTATCTTGGGTTAAACCATCATTTTACTAAGGTCCCCTTTCACCCTTCACATGTACGATCCAAATTTGTACAGAGGGTAGTTCCAGAACTACGTGGTATTGATTCCCATCCTTATGGGATACGTAAGAATGTTCGAGTGTCCCTTGAATCCATCCACAAGTCTTTTGGTCCTAACCCCAAATTACACTTCTAGTCCCTTGGCTGAAAAGTCCCCATGAAAACACACACAGTGTATTTCTTAAAATGGTCCAAGTTCAATGACCTTAAACTAAGATCTCTAATCCTTTTGTCCCACACGACATTAAATTGTAGTATATGAACTACGTATGGCTTGATTCCCATCCTTATGGGATACATAGTGAAGTGCAACATTTTTATTCAGGATCCATCCACAACATAATTATTGTTATCATTGATCCGTGTATCTCTGCATACATTGGACAATACCCATCATTATGTATCATAATCCTATCCTTAAATATTTTCAGATCTTCATAACCCTTTTCTTTCATTTTAGTCACAAAAATGTAAAATTTTGGGAGGTCTTTTACCTGACTATGCAGTAGGTGCCCTTAGGTGGCCTTGCATAAAAAGTCTCCATAACATATTTGTCAGCGAACAGGTACTATTATCTGAGTATTCAGCCAATGCCCTTAGGTGGCCCTGCATAATTGAACCCCCTAACGGGTTTGTTGGATACTGGTAACACCATTCTTAGGAAGAAAGCCTATTTTTTCCTTATTGGTCTTAAATGACATTATATAGGGATCCACAAAAATAGCTATCCTTAACATATTTGTCCCATATCCTTTTTCATGATCTGAAAGTATTCAAGTCTATGGTTTATATTCACCTTCCCTACGTTTGGGTCAGACCTTCATAGAAGTGATATCCATCCAGTTCATTGATAATATTGTTCCAAAATATCATCTCTATATTCATGTACTTCTTTCCATACAGAAAACTCCATACTTTGGAAAATTTGAATCTCCATAAACATTCAGTAGATTTTAGCAGTGTAAAGGTAAAAAAATTTAGAGTTCTTTTGCCTGACTATGCAGCATGTGCCCTTAGGTGGCCTTGCATAAATATTCTACATAACAGACTTGTTAGCCAAACGAAGCTATTTATTTTACTATGCAGCCAATGCCCTTAGGTCACCCTTCATAATTCAACCCCCTAATGGGTTTGTTAAATAATGGTAACTTCATTCTTGGGAACTACTTCTTCTAATGCCTTTTAGGCCTTTTTCATATAATTCCTCAGATTCAAATATTATTAAGTCATAGTTTACATATTTTTTCCCTCATACATGAGTATGGTAATATTTTTTCAAATAAATTGTTAAATAATTGAGTCAATTCTAATTCATTGGGTCAGAGATATTTCGACCTTAAACACTATCCTTGTAACACCCCAAGATTTCATAGTGTGTTATTTCTTCAAAATAATTCAATAACTTGCACTACACGCAACACCGAGTTCAATCACACCTCGAATTACAAAAAAAATCCATTAAAAGAGGTCATGAATAGTATTAACTAAATTTTAAACTTTATATTATCCTTATAATTTTAGAATCCATATTATGAGTTTCTTAGTCATAATGCAAGAACAGATTCATTTTCAGTATTGCACTTTTATCAACTTTTAATAGTGAAACCTTTTTAAATACAATATTTTAAACTTTTTGACTAAATGGAGACATCAAAAAATTTAAAATGAAACATCCCAAGATTCCACGGTATGCTTTCCTTTGAATAAAACAGTAGCGTGTGTTGTACGCAACTTTGAGTTTTAACACACACCACAACCGATCAAACTAGCCGTTATGAATAGTAATACCTAATTTTCGAAATTATATATATATTATATTTCAAAATGGACTTCATTTTTGGATTCGGAATATCGAATTTATCCTAAGGTGAAATTTTGGTACTTTTGGGATAACTTTAATATTTTGATGAATAGTGAAAATTACTAAATTTTAATTAAAAACAACTTTTTTAATCAAAATAATTAATAGTGATAAATTATGAATTTGAGTGGTTTTAAAGTATATTTAGAATATATTTTTACAATTTAATATAATGTTGGCCATTGGACATAATTTTACAATTGAACCGAACATAAACAAGTGTCAATCTTTTGATAGTTATTATCTCTTAAAAACACGCTTTTTGTTTTGACAGCGGGAATTAATTTTAAATTAATTTCTGCCACTTCTGTGTTTTGAATTTAGAAAAATGGATTCCATATTTGGAATCAGGATGTTAAAATTGTGCAAATAGGTAACTTTTATTTTTAGACATTTTGAATAATTACTGCGGTAAATATTTTATTTACCATGGTTAAGGGTAAATCCGGTAAATAAGGGTTAACAAATAATATTATAATAATATTAAATTACCCTAAAACGTGTCTTAACCCTATTGGTTGATACATGGTCGACCATGGGCATCTTTGGGTCGATTTTGGGACCCCATGGATCCACTTGTAAGTGATAATGACACTTTATTTTAATTAAGTTAAAATGAATACAAAAATGACACAAGCATATATCTTTTAGCAAAACAATTGTTACATAGGGTTATATATGTTGGATTTTAAATTATAAATATTAATTATAAAGATAAAAAGATTTCCTACATAAGTATATTTTATTTATAATTTTTAGACGTTAAATAATTTATTTTATATATGACACAATGATGATGCAATAATTACTATAATAGTGAAAAATTAAAATAATTGATATTATAAATACCAAAATAAAAATAATATGAAACTTTTAATGAATTAAACTAATATTATAGGATACTCTGATATATTAGTATTTATTTAATTGACTTTTTTTGAAGTAATCAATCTGTTATGAGTTTCACAAAAATCAACTATTGAATAGTGTCAAAATTGACATAAAATAGTTCTTAAAACAAATATTATATTATTAATTGATATTAAATTCCTAAAAATCTACGGTTCGGCCAAAAGACTTATATCATGATAGGTTCATCATTAATGGACCACTTGGGGGTCTCTTGGATGTACATAGTGTGTTTATTAACCATATTATATAAAAATACAAAGAGACATTGTAAAAGTGAAACTAATTAACTTAGAGTTAATACTTAATGATAAGGTTAATATAAGTACCCAAACCTGTCTAAATTATATTGGATGAGTTTTTTTAGACCCATCCCCTCCTTAACCTTTGAATATTCAACTTTGGAGCCATTGGAAGCCGAATATGAATTTATTATAAATTAATATTTATAGCTTTTCCAAAGCTGCCCCTCACCCTTCTTATAAAAGGGCACTCCTCCTTCTCATTTCTCCACACCCTAAAAGCCTTTTGGTTCGGCCAAACTCTACCCAAATACTCTCCCAACTCCCCTAACTACAACTTAGAGGCCTTAGTTTGATCAGAAAGCCAACCTATGGATCCCTTTGATCAAATCAAAAGGAAGAACCCGAAGAAGAGGTAATGTTTTCACAACCCCTTTTTAAGTTCCTTTCTTCTTCCACTTCCTCTTTCTTTTTTATTACCATTATAAAATAATAACTCCAGTATCATATATATAATGTGATGTTATTATAAATATGGTACAACCATATTCAGTATTCTATCCATCCTTTGAATAACATGTCACCATACGTGCGTACGTACGGCTTACCGTCTCCACGTCGTGGTGTAATTGTTATTCAATATATTATTATTTGGATGGGGATAATAATGATGTGTAACTCATGTCAATAATAAATATAACATGATAATTATTCTGTATATATGATATAAAATCCAATTATATATTATTTTAATATCAGAAGAATGATATTGTCGCTCGTGCGTATGTACGGACTACCGTCTCCACGAACGCGATGAGATTCATTGTCCATCATATCCATTCAAGTATAATTATAATTTGATTATTTAAAAATATTATCTAAGGACTTGATATCATTCTGGATATGAATAATATACATCCCATTAATAACGAATATGGCTCACATAACAAAGAATATAAAGTAAAATGAACCCGTTAACACCCGAAATGACGTTAATTCTAAGATATTATTAACAAATCAATGTTAAAAGATCATATATGATATCATATTAAAGTAAATGATTCTTGTATTATTAAATAACAATTATTTCACCATTATACAGGAGGTAAACCTACCATCGACCAAGGAAATAGTACAAGTAAGGGATTCTCTTATCTCACTTTCAATTCCGTGAGATTTCCATTGTTCGCCACTAAATTATTGAATGTGGTGTATTGTGTACGTCCATTTGATATATATTATCATGATTCTCTTTATATTCATGTTATTATGTAAATCATTTGGTGGTTATTAATTTTTGGCCATACGACTCAGTTGATTAATGTGGTAAGGGATTTTCTAATCTCACTTTTAATTTCGTGAGAATTCCATTGTTCACCACATAATTATTGCATGTGGTGTATGTGTTCTGCCCATGATTGTATTCATTGTGTAATATACTTTAATTTATGGGTATTTACATCATAATTGTATTATAATTCTTTCATGGGTGTATGTTTCGAAAGTTACCTAATCGATAAGGGAATTTGAGATTTCAATTTCCACTCATTTGGCTTTACGCATATTTCATTGATTATATTACCCCAAGATTATGTGTGGAATCACTATTCATTTGATTATGTCATAATATCCACTCCCCTTCCTATGGATATAAGTTTGATACACATAATCACTCCATTGATAATTCTCAAGTCATTGATATGAATTTGATAAGAGTAATTTTAACTCATTCTCTATTTGATGAGTTAAACATCCAATTCGTTGGTATTGTTTTTACAAAAATATGTTTGAATATCCTCTGATTGATTTACACTGAATATCCAATCATATTTAGTGTATTTATATTTGTCACACATAATTATGTCGTTGATTTATCCTTAACCTAAGGATACAACCTTTACAAGAGATTTCATCTCAATTTACATTCCATTGAGACTTCTTTGTTGATATACACCAAATCACTTTTATGTGGTGTATATAATGTACTTTGACATAGTATATCATGAATCCCTTTACTCTCATGATATTACAAAGTTTTTATTACCACAATTATTTGTATTCAAGTGTCTCTTTTGGTTGGAATCTCTAACTAAAATACCATTTTTAAAATGATTTAAAGACTTATTCATCTAAATCTTTCTCATTAATGTCCATGTTTTAAAAAATGGTTTTAAGGATTTATTTATATTGAAATTAAAGTTTAAAAATTAAAACTCCTTTTAAAAAGTTTCAAAGTGGTATGGGACACTTTGATTCAAAAATCTATTTTTAAATGGCTTCTTGACAAATAGTGTGACTTTTAAATGTTTTCAAGAAAAGGGAGATATTTCTCTCAAATAGTTTTGATGATTATTTTCATCTATGTCAAAATCCTTCATTATTCTTTATTGAGGTTATTGTGATACAATAAAATCTTCCATATTGTATCGAATGAGTTATGTTTGACTGTGGATGTGCTATTTTTATACCATTCATGGTTTTTGGTAGAAGTATTGACATTTCGTATGCTAGTTTTAATACGAATGTTTATGTTATGTTTAAACCTATTCATATGAGGAATGCATTGGACTTAATAAGTGACGGGTGGAGCCCGCTATAGCTCCTCGATGCATCGGTAGGTCTCATTAGACAAACTAGTGTCTTGGCACAAGGCCTTGGAAAAATCTTATTTGTAGTCTTGGCACGAGGCCTTGGCTATGTGGTTATGATAGTCTGGCATTATGCATTCCATCATTATGAAAGTGGTTATTGATATTGCATGTGATCATTCGACTAGTAGAATATCCATGTGAGTAAGTAAATGGAATTATTTCATTTTAACTTTGCCATTTTATGATGAAGTTCATGTTTAAAAGGCTTTTGTTTTAGTTATAAATTGCCTTAAGTGTTTATGCTTATTTATGAAAACTTATGCTATAATGTTATCCTTACTGAGCATCTGAGCTCACCCCTTTCAATGTTTTATTTTTCCCAGGACTATGAAGAACTAATTTATGAATGACATGTAGGGATAGTATGAGGGGATATGAAGACAAGATGTTTTTTTATGATGTAATGTAAAATTTATGGATGTATCTAGTTATTCCAAGGCTACTAACCTAATCGGTCTTCCGAGACTTGATCTTTCTCGTGATCATGCCAATGTTATGTAATAATGCACCGACTCTAGGTTATTAGGGTCGGGGCGTTACAGTTGGTATCAGAGAAAGTTTAGTACAAACCTTGGTAGCTAGATTTAGATAAACTCTGATTAGAGCATGTAGACCTAAGATGAACTTTGAGGATTAGTATAAAAGAACTTCCTAGAATTTTGGTATTGTAGAGATTTTGTGAGTTTTCCGAGCAATACATCCCTGTCTGGATACGAGTAGGTATAGGCGGCTCTGGCACAGATGTACCTAGGGGTAAAACCCGAAAACACCTCTTTGAGCTAGACTCGAACGGGAACTGGTGCACGACAACGGGCCTTGCTGCACTCTTGGTTACGACACTCCCGGGGGATATGCTTAGGATAATTTACATTTTCTTTACAAACCGATTTAAGTAATATATACATAAGATGAGAGTAAATGACCTTGGTTAATCCTAATATGTTTCAAATTGAGAATATGGTGACAGTTTAATCTCTAAATGATTTTACGACTACTATTACTCACACAATGCTTTCTGGTTTTAGTCAATGGTTGGATTCCAAGGAAGTCATAGTGACTTTGAGAATGATGTAAAAGGTGGGGACGATGGTGGCAATGAGCAACAAAATTGAATTTTGATAGGCGTAAAAGATATCGTCTTTATGCCAAATCAGTTTTCCAAAAATATGATCAACAACATATATATTGACCAACTCCCAGACTCAACAAGGAAGAGAAAGGTGATAAATGATAAGATCTCCATCAATGGAGACCATGGAGAAAAGAAACCTCAATTTTCATCATGCAGGAAATGTGGAAAGAGACACCCAGGAAAGTGTCTCAATGGGACAACGAAATGTTTTACGTGCGGGAAGGAAGGACATAAAGTGAAGAATTGCCGAATAAAAATGAAGTTTACTATGGAAGAAGATAAAAATGGTCCCAAGAGTCCATTTACAGTCATTTGCCATAAATGTAGGGGACCTGGCCATTACCCGAGTGAATTTCCTATTCTATAGAATATTTTCATGGTCAAAGAAGAAGCTATGTGGAAATAAATGGCTGGAGAAAAATTTAAAAAGTATTAGCACTCCTTTATGATGGGTTTACTTTGGAATAATTTCCTCTTCTATTTGTAACCCCGCAGTTTGCCATCTGAGAATGATATTTGAGGAAGAATTGTCTCTTCTCTTGTAGATATAGGTATAAATAACCATTTGGTTTTATATGATCATTGGGGTTTGAGAAAATGATAAGTTATTATAATTTGGGATGAAAATGAAAAGTATGATATAACATTTGTGGTTAAATTATGTTATTTTGAGGAATTTATCTCATTTTGGTAATATTATAAAATATAGTTTTTGAAAAAGGACAACACGTAGACCGTGTGACAACCCGTCGTGTCGGACAAAGCTGTGGGAATCGAACCCACAAGCAAAGTGCGATTGGGATTTATCGCCTACCACTGGACTACGTGAAGACCCTGGTTAGTGTGACTATATTTTTTTGTTAAATGATTTTATTGATCAATAATAAGATGATTTGGGTTCTTATGTCTTATCAAATGAATACCCTTGGTATAGGAAATTGATTTGGTGATTAATTGATAAATGCTATTTTGGAAGATGTTCGTTTTGTTAGGAACACTATATGCCCAAGGAAAATAGAATACAATGAGGTTTCATTTGTAGAGTAATGGTGGATTTTTATCTACGTTTTTATTGTGGATTTATAGTGATTTGGGTTATTTATGGAAATGATTAACCTATAACAGTGAATATGTGATGATGTTAATTACTTTTAAGTATGTGACTTTAAGAGTATTTGATGTCATTTGGAGATACAATGTAACATGGGAGACTACATAATCAAATTCTTCTATGTTTTGGGTTTCAATATTAGTTTGGATTATATTAATGGATTTTAAGGACAATTGGTTATTGAATGGTATCTATTTAGCTTTGGGGTATTGTTGGTTTAATTTTAGAAATTAAGATTAGTACATATTTATCTCAATGAATATCGTTTTGGGGGATCATTAGATCATTCACTAACCATTTTGGTTTTGATTAATCTTCAATGACAATGTAAATATATGGTTTATCCTACATGGATCATGTGATTCTATAGAAGTTTATTCTAGCTCTTCCAGTGTGACCACGTCTTCTTGAATACTTATCGTTAAAAAAAATTGAGTTAGTGGTGGAAATTTATTAAAGAATGAAAATCTACTTAAATTGTAAGAATATCTCATAATGTTCTTAGTCAATATCATAAATGGATTCCTCTTCCTTATGTAATGTAACTTTAAAAAAAATGTTGTCATAGATGGTACCTTAAATCATCACTAATTTATGGCTTTGGGATTGTTGGCCTTTTCATAGCCATGTTCTCTACCACTCTCCATCAGATAATTGGTGGTTAGATTTCTCTTCCATATCCATATTTTCCTACATGGAACCCTAGTATGTGTTATTTTCTGTAATCTTCATACTTTCCACTCTTTATTTTAAATAGAGGCCTCGTTAATTAATTTTTTTATGTGGGATTTCAACTAAGATATTTTGAAACGTCAAAAACGTGTTATCCCAATACCCTGTGTTTTGTTGGACAGATGGTATTCCAAATCATCTTAGTTTGATGAGTTTAAGGACCTCAATTTTATAATTGTTTGTGATTGATGACCTCAATCACTACCTATAAATATTTACATTTTTTCCTCCAATTATATGTCTCTAATTAACACCAATGTTCTCCTAATCGAGATCATAATTCGATGATGACCCTTTCATTTCTCTTTTCCTCATATTAAGACTAAATTTTAGTAACCCAATTTTTGATGTGGGTTTTCCCACAAATATATTTTCTATTTTCAACCTTTTATTTTCGAAGAACAATTTCAAATTGCGAGGACGCAATTTATTGAAAGAGGGTAGAATGTAACACCCCAAGATTTCATAGTGTGTTATTTCTTCAAAATAATTCAATAACTTGCACTACACGCAACACCGAGTTCAATCACACCTTGACTTACAAAAAAAATCCATTAAAAGAGGTCATGAATAGTATTAACTAAATTTTAAACTTTATATAATCCTTATAATTTTAGAATCCATATTATGAGTTTCTTAGTCATAATGCAAGAACAGATTCATTTTCAGTATTGCACTTTTATCAACTTTTAATAGTGAAACCTTTTTAAATACAATATTTTAAACTTTTTGACTAAATGGAGACATCAAAAAATTTAAAATGAAACTTCCCAAGATTCCAAGGTATGCTTTCCTTTGAAGAAAACAGTAGCGTGTGTTGTACGCAACTTTGAGTTTTAACACACACCACAACCGATCAAACTAGCCGTTATGAATAGTAATACCTAATTTTTGAAATTATATATATTTTATATTTCAAAATGGACTTCATTTTTGGATTCGGAATATCGAATTTAGCCTAAGGTGAAATTTTGGTACTTTTCAGATAACTTTAATATTTTGATGAATAGTGAAAATTACTAAATTTTAATTAAAAACAACTTTTTTAATCAAAATAATTAATAGTGATAAATTATGAATTTGAGTGGTTTTAAAGTATATTTAGAATATATTTTTACAATTTAATATAATTTTGGTCATTTGACATAATTTTACAATTGAACCGAACATAAATAAGTGTCAATCTTTTGATAGTTATTATCTCTTAAAAACACGCTTTTTGTTTTGACAGCAGGAATTAATTTTAAATTAATTTCTGCCACTTCTGTGTTTTGAATTTAGAAAAATGGATTCCATACTTGGAATCAGGATGTTCAAATTGTGCAAATAAGTAACTTTTATTTTTAGACATTTTGAATAATTACTGCGGTAAATATTTTATTTACCATGGTTAAGGGTAAATCCGGTAAATAAGGGTTAAAAAATAATATTATAATAATACTAAATTACCCTAAAACGTGTCTTAACACTATTGGTTGATACATGGTCGACCATGGGCATCTTTTGGTCGATTGTGGGACCCCATGGATCCACTTGTAAGTGATAATGACACTTTATTTTAATTAAGTTAAAATGAATACAAAAATGACACAAGCATATATATTTTAGAAAAACAATTGTTACATAGGGTTATATATGTTGGATTTTAGATTATAAATATTGCTTATAAAGATACAAAGATTTCCTACATAATTATATTTTATTTATAATTTTTAGACATTAAATAATGTATTTTATATATGACACAATGATGATGCAATAATTACTATAATAGTGAATAATTAAAATAATTGATATTATAAATACCCAAATAAATATAATATTAAACTTTTAATGATTTAAACTAATTTTATAGGATACTATGATATATTATTATTTATTTAATTGACTTTGTTTGAAGTAATCAATCTGTTATGAGTTTCACAAAAATCAACTATTGAATAGTGTCAAAATTGACATAAAATAGTTCTTAAAACAAATATTATATTATTAATTGATATTAAATTCCTAAAAATCTATGTTTCGGCCAAGAGACTTATATCATGATAGGTCCATCATTAATTGACCACTTGGGGGTCGCTTGGATGTACATAGTAAGTTTTTTAACCATATTTTATAAAAATACAAAGAGACATTGTAAAAGTGAAACTAATTAACTTAGAGTTAACACTTAAAGATAAGGTTAATATAAGTACCCAAACCTGTCTAAATTCTATTGGATGAGTTGTTTTAGACCCCTACCCACCTTAACCTTTGAATATTCAACTTTGGAGCCATTGGAAGCCGAATATGAATTTATTATAAATTAATATTTCTAGCTTTTCCAAAGGTGCCCCTCACCCCTCTTATAAAAGGGCACTCCTCCTTCTCATTTCTTCACACCCTAAAAGCCTTTTGGTTCGGCCAAACACTGCCCCAATACTCTTCCAACTCCCCTCACTACAACCTAGAGGCCTTAGTTTTATCAGAAATCCAACCTAAGGAGCCCTTTTGATCAAATCAAAAGGAAGAACCCGAAGAAGAGGTAATGTTTTCACAACCCCTTTTTAAGTTCCTTTTTTCTTCCACTTCCTCTTTATTTGTTATTACCATTATAAAATAATAACTCCAGTATCATATATATACTGTGATGTTATTATAAATATGGTAAAACCATATTCAGTATTCTATCCATCCTTTGAATAACATGTCACCATACGTGCATACGTACGGCTTACCGTCTCCACGTCGTGGTGTAATTTTTAATCAATATATTATTATTTGGATGGGTATAATAATGATGTGTAACTCATGTAAATAATAAATATAACATGATAATTATTCTGTATATATGATATAAAATCCAATTATATATTATTTTAATATCAAAAGAATGATATTGTCGCTCGTGCGTATGTACGGACTACCGTCTCCACGAACGCGATGAGATTCATTGTCCATCATATCCATTCAAGTATAATTATAATTTGATTATTTAAAAATAGTATCTAAGGACTTGATATCATTCTGGATATGAATAATATTCATCCCATTAATAACGAATATGGCTCACATAACAAAGAATATAAAGTAAAATGAACCCGTTAACACCCGAAATGACGATAATTCTAAGATATTATTAACAAATCTATGTTAAAAGATCATATATGATATAATATTAAAGTAAATTATTATTGTATTATTAAATAACAATTATTTCACCATTATACAGGAGGTAAACCTACCATCGACCAAGGAAAAAGTACAAGTAAGGGATTCTCTTATCTCACTTTCAATTCCGTGAGATTTCCATTGTTCGGCACTAAATTATTGAAAGTGGTGTATTGTGTACGGACATTTGATATATATTATCATGATTCTCTTTATATTCATGTTATTCTGTAAATCATTTGGTGATTATTAACTTTTGGCCACACGACTCAGTTGATTAACGTGGTAAGGGATTTTCTAATCTCACTTTTAATTTCGTGAGAATTCCATTGTTCACCACTTAATTATTGCATGTGGTGTACGTGTACTGCCCATGATTGTATTCATTGTGTAATATAATTTAATTTATGGGTATTTACATCATCATGGTATGATACTTCTTTCATGGGTGTATGTTTCGAAAGTTACCTAATCGATAAGGGAATTTGAGATTTCGATTTCCACTCATTTGGCTTTACGCATATTTCATTGATTATATTACCCCAAGATTATGTGTGGAATCACCATTCATTTGATTATGTCATAATATCCACTCCCCTTCCTGTGGATATAAGTTTGATACACATAATCACTCCATTGATAATTCTCAAGTCATTGATATGAATTTGATAAGAGTAATTTTAACTCATTCTCCATTTGTTGAGTTAAACATCCAATTCGTTGGTATTGGTTTTACAAAAATATGTGTGAATATACTCTGATTGATTTACACTGAATATCCAATCATATATAGTGTATTTATATTTGTCACACATAATTATGTCGTTGATTTATCCTTAACCTAAGGATACAACCTTTACAAGGGATTTCATCTCAATTTACATTCCATTGAGACTTCTTTGTTGATATACACCAAATCAATTTTATGTGGTGTATATAATGTACTTTGACATAGTATATCATGAATCCCTTTACTCTCATGATATTACAAAGTTTTTATTACCACAATTATTTGTATTCAAGTGTCTCTTTTGGTTGGAATCTCTAACTAAAATACCATTTTTAAAATGATTTAAAGACTTATTCATCTAAATCTTTCTCATTAATGTCCATGTTTTAAAAAATGGTTTTAAGGATTTATTTATATTGACATTAAAGTTTACAAATTAAAACTCCTTTTAAAAAGTTTCAATGTTGTATGGGACACTTTGATTCAAAAATCTATTTTTAAATGGCTTCTTGACAAATAGTGTGACTTTTAAATGTTTTCAAGAAAAGGGAGATATTTCTCTCAAATAGTTTTGATGATTATTTTCATCTATGTCAACATCCTTCATTATTCTTGATTGAGGTTAATGTGATACAATAAAATCTTCCATATTGTATCGAATGAGTTATGTTTGATTGTGGATGTGCAATTTTTATACCATTCATGGTTTGTGGTAGAAGTATTGACATTTCGTATGCTAGTTTTAATATGAATGTTTATGTTATGTTTAAACCTATTCATATGAGGAATGCATTGGACTTAATAAGTGACGGGTGGAGCCCGCTATAGCTCCTCGATGCATCGGTAGGTCTCGTGAGACAAACTAGTGTCTTGGCACAAGGCCTTGGCAAAATCTTATTTGTAGTCTTGGCACGAGGCCTTGGCTATGTGGTTATGATAGTCTGGCATTATGAATTACATCATTATGAAAGTGGTTATTGATATTTCATGTGATCATTCGACTAGTAGAATATCCATGTGAGTAAGTAAATGGCATTATTTCATTTTAACTTTGCCATTTTATGCTGAAGTTCATGTTTAAAAGGCTTTTGTTTTAGTTATAAATTGCCTTAAGTGTTTATGCTTATTTATGAAAACTTCTGCTATAATGTTATCCTTACTGAGCATCTGAGCTCACCCCTTTCAATGTTTTATTTTTCCCAGGAATATGTAGAAGTAATTTATGAATGACCTGCAGAGATAGTATGAGGGGATATGAAGACAAGATGTTTTTTTATGATGTAATGTAAAATTTATGGATGTATCTAGTTATTCCAAGGCTACTAAACTAATCGGTATTCCGAGACTTGATCTTTCTCGTGATCATGCCAATGTTATGTAATAATGCACCGACACTAGGTAATTAGGGTCGGGGCGTTACAATCCTCCTTATCACCGACGTGCATGCCTTTAAACTGCCCACAAAAGGCATGGGAACTCTGAATAAAAGTCAAGTGCCAGCACACTAAACATTTATTTTTTATGATTTAGGTAATATTGAGCAATTAAGTGTTTCGATGTTTTTAGGGTTATCTATATTGATCCTAGAAAAAATCAAACTATGCTTACTAGGCCCATTGGCTTAGGTAAAATTTAAAGTAGGTAGAGAAAGAATGGAGGTACAGATGATTGAAGATGAAAGTGTTTTTCATTGATACACAAGAGATAGAAGGACATCCATAGACTGGAGCCTCTTCTCTTTTTCAAGAATTACAAGAGGCTTTCAACATAACTCTTCAATTGATTTACGGCATCCCAAGCTTCATCAGCAACCACCTGGATTCATTTATTCAACTGGATAAAATAAGAGATGCATTGATACTAGCTCTTCTTGGAACAATTGTAAAAGGATGTTCTTGAGTGAAGATTCAGAAAATTTTATGCTGATCAAACAGTGACTCTTTTTCTATCCAAGGTACACGGAAGATGGATACATGGATTTTAGAATGGAGAATTGGAAGTAAAGATCCACTTGGAGAGAGTACACTTTTCAGATATTGCTCTAATGCCATGTTTGTCTTATCTCCACCAACCAGCAGTGGAAAACATTTTAGCCCATGGGTTTTCCATTTTCATATCCGCATGGAAATGGCATTGAATGAAAATTTTGAAAGTTCAGACCATTGTTGTTGCTATTAATGAACAACATAATCAAATTAGAGGATTAGCAGTGCAGTTTCATTTCAGACATATAGTTTTTTTCATTTGGAACATTGACTCCTTGCAGATGACCATGACCATACAGGGATATGTAGATTCTCATTGGGAAATTAAGATGATATTTCTTCAAGTACTTAGCCAAATTTGGGAGAGTGCTATTGTAGATATCATGGTAATCATGGAAAACATTGTTCATCATGTCATCAATATGCTTGCTAGCAAGTTCATCAGCCATTCTGATTCTCCTGAGAGCCATTGAATCTGCATAAAAGTTGAATAAACTAACTCTAATATGGGTTTAGTTTTCATAAATTTTTTGAAGGAATTTAGAAAAATGGATAATGCATTAAGGCATGCAAGTATAAACTTGGCGCACAAGTATGGACGTGCCGCGCAAGTATTTGGCGCACAAGTATCACCGCGTAGGTCGAGATACCTTTACAGCAGTGCGACATCAATGAAACAGTGGGAAACAAAGCAACTTACGTGGCAAATGCAACTTGCAAGGCAAGAGCTCGAAAGTTTCAAATCCATATGCATTGTACGGAAGTGAGGGCCTCTATTTATAGACGTGGCCTTCACCCTACACTGCGTACCCTGCGCGATCAAAGGCCATATCCCTGCACGCCAGACCCTGCACCCACGAAGCTCATTTGTGCACCATACCCTGCGCGCCCCAATTTCCATTTGATTCGCTATTTCCTCAGAGTCAAATCTGCATTTCTTTTGATTCCAACTCTGAGGGGGGACTATTGTTGACGCTCCTCTTTCATCACATTATCTTAAAGAATGTAAAGGGAAATGACATAGCACAAATTGATTCATCCTTTGAAGAAAACATCAAAAATCGTCAAAGGCATGAACAAGGCTTCAAAAGCACATGTGCCACGCAAGTTCCATCACTGTCGCGCAAGTCCACTTGCGCGATGACTAATGGTCACGCAAGTGACTTGCGCACCATAAAGGATAACCGCCCAGGTCTTCTTTAGCCTATAAATAGACCATGTGTGCCCCCCATTAAAAGTGATATTTTTTTCCCGAAACTCATATTTGAGCTTCTGGCGCCCTAGTCTCTTCTCAATGCTTTCGAAACACTTATAAGGTAATTTCTTACCTAGAACGGAAGATCTAAAGAGGGGGAGGAAGGCTTGAGTGTTTAAACTAATCAACCCTTGCTCGCCTGAGTGGCCAGTCATTAAGGGAAATGGCCACACATATGCGCCACCTAACTCCTTCAAAAGAACTTGTGCGCCACTCTTTTGGAAGAACCTCAAAATAATTCTAAAGGATTTAACAATAAGTTTCTCAATAATTACCTTGATGGTGAATCGTCGTGCAAGTACCCATGTGTCGTGGAGGTATACCTGCATGACCAGGACTTGTGCACCCATGCAGTACCTGCACACCTGCCAGGACATGCCCGCCCCTACCTTTTTAGGTACCCTTCTTTCCCATTTCACCCCTCTTAATCCATTCCACCCATCCAATTCAAGATTCAGTCTCCAAGACACTCTTCAAATCCATTTGTGGCATGATTTATTGATTTTATTTCTTTATTTGAAAGGATTTCTGTGGAATATCTCTCAAAACCTAGTGATTTACACATCTATATGTCACTAAATATTGAGATTTAATTCATTCAACCTCATCCTTTAAGATGAGAGGACTCATTAACCTGTGCCTCCTTTTCTGGAATAATCCCTAGTCATAATTCATAACCTGGGTCTCCTTTAGAGTAATAATCCCCAGTCATAATTATTAATTTGGGCATCCTTTTCAGGAATGAGCCCCAATCATAATTCATAATTTGGGCCTCCTTTTCATGAGTAAGTCCTATGTCTGCATTAACTTGGGCATCCTTTTCAAGTGTAAGTCCCAAGTACTCATTAACTTGGGCCTCCGTTTCAAGAGTAAGTCCCAAGTCCTCATTAACATGGGCCTCCTTTTAATGAGTAATCCCCAGTCTCAAATATGAGCATCCTCTTTAGAAGTATGCCCCAGTCTAAAAAACGGGCATCCTCTTCAGGAGTAAGCCCCAAGTCCGTTATCATGGGCCTCCTTTTCAGGAGTAAGCCGCAGTATTAATTTCTCTTAGCAAGTCCTAATTTACCTTTGATTTGGTCCTCCATTTCAGGAATAAACCCCATTCATAATTCTTAATTTGGGCCTCCATTTCAGGAATAAGCCCCAGTCATAATTCCTAATTTGGGCCTCCTTTTCATGTGTAAGTCCTATGTCCTCATTAACTTGGGCCCTCTTTTTAGGAGTAAGTCCTAAGTCATCATTAACATTGGCCTCCTTTTCAGGAGTATGTCCCAAGCTCTCATTAACTTGGGCCTCTTTCTCAGGATTAAGTCACAAGTCCTCATTAACTTGGTCCTCCTTTTTCAGGAGTAAGCCCCAGTCTCAAATATTCGCATCCTCTTTAGGAATAAGGCCTAAGTCCCTTAACCTGGGCCTCCTTTTCTTGAGTAAGACCCAATTTTAATTTCTCTTAACCAGTCCTAATTTACCTTTGATCTAGCATTCCTTCTCAAGAGTAAAACCCAATCATAAGTCCTCTCCTAATTTGGGCCTCCTTTTCATGAGTAAGCCCCCAGTTAGAGAATTCAAATCTCCATGAAGCACGTATACCTTTATGAACTCTATTTCTGGAATTCTTCCCTGATGTAAATCCTAATCTTCATTTATTTGGGAATTCATACATACATAAGTCTCACATTATTTGTTATGATTGCGTCTTTCATGGAACAATTGTTTGATTTTTACGAATACCATTTGTTTCTCACACCGATCATGACTCACGTGAGCTTAGAGTGTAAAAGTAATTATGAATTCCTTCTTTGGGCCATAAATCATAAACATCATACTCCCTTACTCGAACAATGTGGTTTCTGATCCTTTTCGAAACAAAGGATACATAGATAGCCCATCTGCGGGTTCGATCCCAACACTGAAATAGTCCATGTCCTTCTGAATGACAATAAACACCAAATGCCCCACTGAGTGGCTTTAAAACCAGCATGATCATCATAATGACCAAGAGACTTCTATATAAATTTTTCTAAGGATACCATTGACCAATGAAACTATAATAAATACAGATGACTCTCTATCGATGAAGAACCTAGAATACATATATAAGATTCTCAAAATTTCCTACATATTTAATCATTGATTCTCAGATCTGAAGGAAATATCATTTTATACTTGGTAATGTAATAATGATTCACAATCATAACTTAAATCTATAAAGAGAGTCCCAGAGTAGACAATAATTCCCCTCAAAAAGGTGTGATGAGTCCGACCTCCCATCCTCTCGACCAATGCAAATTCCTATGCCTTATCAGTCCACAAACTAATGAGTGCCAACCTTCATAAAGTAGGTCAAAATGGATGTGGAATCATTTGATGTTTCTGGTTCTATGAACAAACCCGTTAGAAACCAATTGAATGTTTGAACCTCCCATCAATGAGGACATCCTCAAATTCTGAGGGAAACACCGCCCCCACTCTCTCTAAGACCTCAAACGCCCTGACGTACCATGGTGAAAGCTTACCCTGTCTCTAAATCCTCTTGTGTTCCAACCTCAGTGCAACACACAGGAAAAACTGATCTCCGACCTCAAACTCCAGAGTTCATCTCCGCTGATTAGCATAAGACTTCTATTGAGATTGTGCCGTAGCCATCCCCTTCAGAATCAGCTCTATCTGCACTGAGGACTCCAGAACAAGATGAGGTCCCAGCAATACTGAGTCCCCTGCCTCCATCCAACATAAAGGTGATCAAAATTGCCTACCATACAATGCCTCGTATGGTTCCATTTGAATGTTATATTGGAAACTGTTGTTGTAGGAGAACTCCACCAGAGGAATATGCTTCCCCAAGAACCTCCAATGTCTAGAATATAGGCTCAGAGCATATCATCATGCACATGGATCATGTGCTCAGACTGGCCATCAGTCTGGGGATGGAATGCTCTACTTAAAAGTACCTTTGTACCCAAGGCCTTCTGAAGTCCTTGCTAGAACAGAGAAGTAAATAGCGCTTCCATGTTTGATAAAATAGAGTATGGAACTCCAGGCAAACGAACGATCTCACGGATATAAATTCATCCCAGATCATTGACATTGTAGGTCTCCTTGATCGGAAAGAATTGAGAAACCTTCATAATCCTGTCGATGACAACCCAAACAACATCGTTTCCCCCAGGCGGTCATGGCATCCCAGTCACGAAGTCCATCGCAACATCGTTACACATCTACTCCGTAATGGGTAATTGCATTAAAAGTCCTGCTGGTCGCTGATGCTCTGCTTTCACCTACTGAAAAGTAGAACATCTCATGAGAAAACCAGCAACATCCTTTTTCATACCTGGCCACCAGTACAGGTGATGAAGATTCTGATACATCTTGGTGATGCCAGGATGAACTGCCCAAATAGAGGAATGAAAATACCGCATCAGCTCCTCGCGTATGTCTGTTGGAACACATACACATCCCTGGAAATGCAAGATCTCATCCCCGCCCACTGTCCATCCTGGAAGAGGGTACTCTCTTGACACACTCTCCCACATGACTAAGACTTCTGATTCTAATAGCTACCTCATTCATACTCAATCAAGATGTGTAGAGGTAACAACTACAAAAGATAGGAATGTATGTCCCTGTCTGTCGTGCACCTCTAGATGCCTCTCCGAGAACAGATCTATCAGCTGCCCACTCACTACTGGCCTCCTGAACCGCATGAACCTGAGTTCATCTACTCAACGCATCTGCCACTGCATTGTCCATTCCTGGTGTATATGCAATCTCAAAGTCAAAAGACTGAAGATACTCAAACCACTTGTACTGTCTCAGAATTAGATCATGCTAAGTTAATATATACTTGAGACTGTTGTGGTCAGTGAAGACCACAAAGTACTCTCTCAGCAGGTAGTGTCTCCAACATCGTAGGGCATGGAAAACATCTGCCTACTCCAGATCGTGTGTCAGGTAGTTCCTCTCATGTGACCTCAACTACTAAGACCCATACACAACAACTCCATCTCCCTGCATAACCAAAAATCCCAGCCTGATACAATAAGCATCAAAATAAACAGTGTAGCTCTTGCCTGGCTTAGGAATGACTTTTATCGGTGCTGACGTCAACCTCTATTTCAGCTCTTGAAAGGCTGACTAACAAGAATCTGACCATAAGAACTTCGACCCCTTCATGGTCAGACCATTCATAGGTGCAGCTAGATGAGAAAAGTATTGAATGAAGACTCTGTAGTGTCCAGCCAACCCTAGGATGCTCTGTACCTCAAATACGTTCTTCAGCTACTCCCAGGAAACAATATCTATCATTTTATCTCGGTCCACAGATACTCTTGCCTCTAAGATGATGTGACCCATGAAGTGAATCTGATCCATCCAGAAGTGGCACTTCGAGAGTTTAGCATAATGTCGATGCTCTCTTGGTGTACTCAGAACAATCTCAAGATGTGTGGCGTGGTCGTGTCGAGTGTGAGAGTACACCAAGAGAACGTCCACAAAGACCACGATGATGGCGTCCAAATATGGATGGAAAACTCGGTTCATCAGTTCCATGAAAACTGCTGGTGCATTCGTGAGACCGAACAACATTGTTGTATACTCGTAAAGACCAAACCTATTCTTGAAGGTCGTTAGAGGTATATCTGATTGTCTAACGCGCAGCTGATGATAACTGGACCTCAAATAGAACATTGTGAACACCCGGTCTCCTCGAATCTAATCAAAGAGGTCCTCGATCCTCAGCAAGGGATATCTGTTATTGACTGTTAACTGGTTCAGCTTCCGATAGTCCACACAAAGCCAAAGGATACCATCTGCCTTCTTCGCAAATAGGACAGGCGAACACCAAGGAGAAGTACTGGGTTTGATAAAAACCATTGCCGAAAACTCCTCCAACGGCTTTGTGAGCTCATGCAACTCCGGTGTGGCCATTCTATAGGGAGGAATGGACACCGATGTTGCTCCTGGATGATCTCAATAGATAATTCTACCTCACACTCTGGAGGAAAACTGGAAAAGTCATCGGGAAAGACATCCCTGAATCAATCCACCACTGGAGGAAAGTCCAACTATAGAGTCCCCTGATCATACAAATAAATACTAGCAATCTGGGTTGTCACCTTTCCTAGACCATAATGCTTTAGTCCAGCTCGACTCGCCTGAACGTCCCATTCGCCTCTATGAAGAAAAGACTCACCCTCTTGTGAAACGAAACTCACTCTGTGGCGATAACAGTCGATGATGCTGTGGAAGGGAACCAAAAATTCCATCTATAGGATGACATCATAGCCGGTTATCTCAAGGATATAGGGATCCCATAAGAAACGATACCCTGTAACGTCAAGAGGGCACTCCAAACACTGGCTTACACTAGATGTCATCATCCCCAAAGGTGTCTCTATTGTCAATGAGTCGGCAGAAGAGAAGATGCAGAGTCCAAGGCTATCCACGATAGCAATAGATATAAAGCTATGTGTAGCACTAGTATCGAAAAGGGAAGAAGATAAAAATGAGGCTATTAAATTCGTACCGTGAACTGTAGAAGGGCTGAGATCCTACTCCTAATAGATCTTCTCCATGACGAAAGACTGGCCTGCACCATGGCCCTGACCCCATGGATGAACACTCTTAGCTGATCCACCTTGTTGATGATGAGGGACTGGTGGCTGGCCACTACAGCCTCGACCTACACCTCGGCCTGAGTGGCCCGAAGAACTCAAGTTACCCGACTGGTGAGAACCCGGTGGTGCTGCTCCTAAATGATGAGTCATGGAAGAACCCCGGTCACCAGCTGATGGGGAGAAAACCTGGCAGAAACATTGAAGGTGACCCATATTTCTGCCAGATCGGCACTCCACAGGGTCCCTCTAGCACTGCGGCCTCATGTGCCCTGACCGGACACACTGGTATCATGTCACCTAGCTGCCTGACAATGCATCACGCAACCTAGGATCACCATGTGTAGACTCTCTACAACACCTCTTGCTTTCAGATGGAGGAAAACCAACTCTGGAAGCAGAACTGCCCTGGCTTGTAGCTCCAGAGCCTCTTAGATTGCACTCTGCAATCAGTGCTTGGTTGATAATGGAAATGATGGAAGTCAGCTGGAAGTTGTTCACCTGCAAGCGGATCTCCCACCTGAGACCATCCTCAAACATCTTTGCTAAGAACACCCCACTCCCATCCTAGAGAGGTGTGAAAACTACAGCTCGATGAAGTAAGAAGAATACTCCATGACAGAATGAGTACCCTTCTCTAAGATCATAAACTCCCTAGCTCGGTCGGCCCTTAGGGTCTCTGGGAAGATGTAGTTGTAAAACAAGCGCTGGGACTCCTCCCACTCCATAGCCTGCTGATGACCTGCCTGTGAGATCACATCCCACCACCTCTTGGTGGAGTCTCAGAGAATTTAGGTTGCGAGCTTGACCAACCTCTATGGAGGCGTCTCTATATGCTCGATGATAATCATAATGAATGAAGCCATGACTCTACGGCCTGATGTCCTCCTTCCCCGGAGAATGCGGGAGGATGCTGCTACTGGAAAACCAGTGTCATGTCTTCCATAGTTTTGGCAGGAGGTAGAGCTCCCTGGAAGGTCTGCATCATCCTCATGATTCATTCCCTGAATTGCTTATCAACTCCTACAACTGGTATAACAGTGGGTGCTAAGGTTGGCCCAACTGGTGGATCGGCAGGAAGCCCCAGATAGGCCCTGTCTGGCGTCTGATCACTGCCTGACGAAAGACGTACGACCAGAGGACTTCTCGAAGGCATAGCTCTGAAAGGTCAAAAGTACTCCTTAGATAAGGAAAACAAGGATATAGAACACAAGAGTACAAAACAGTAAAAGGGGAAGGAAAACACACATGTTTACAAAACTCGACTACACGACATGTATAAAACTACACGTCGTGTCTTCTTAATCCACTGACATGGATGTGTACTCCTGCCCTACAAATCGTGTACACCACAAACCACATGGTGTGTTTACCACACACATAGCATGTACTTGAAATTTTCTCCCATGCCTAAGTCCCTTACACAGCTAAACCACACGGTTTTTCTTAAACTAAAGCTACACGGCGTGTGCCCTGCAGACATGACGTGTTGAGGAAAAGGCTTCGGCAGCCCGTGTTATTAAACACACAGCCATCTACACGGATGAACCTTACACGACATGATCCGAACAAACACAATGTGTATAGGAAACGTGACACTATCCCGTGTTGTTCGTGACACGGACACGTACCTGGAAAGACTACACGGCGTGCTCCAAAAGTAACACAGCGTGTCTGAAAGAAGGTCATGCCGACCCGTGTTGTTCGTAACATAGTCGGGTACCTAGAAGGGACTACTCGGTGTGTTCCCTTACGACACGGCATGTGCTACTCGAGGTTCCCCGACCCATGTTGTTAGTGACACGACCGGGTACACGGCTCATTCCTACACGACGTGTAGCTCCCATACACAGCATGTTTCTATCGTTACTTTCACGACACCATGTTCTGCTCACACAGTCAGTGACAAGGCCTGTAAACTACACGGCGTGTATCCAAAAAGTACACGCTGTGTATTCTGGGTTTTTTTGGGCAGTAGCTCAGAAACTGCACAGAACCCCAGAAACACTGAAAACAATACAAAGAGGTGCCATATTTAAATTCGTGACGGCCCATACTCCCTGCGAAACAACGATCGGCATCTCCTACAGTCACATATCACGGTGCCACCATCATAGTGCCTCCTTTACAGTGCCACCCTCAGATTGCCACTATCATGTAGCCACCCTCACGG
>CAUJRU010003081.1:0-57221 GCA_963277665.1 Viscum album
AATACTGAATGATGTAAGAATTTTCTTGGTTCATGCACTATTCTATAGAATTCTTATCTTGGATTTTTCAAAATTTTCTTAACCAATATGCTATTTTCTAGTGAAGGATGCTCAGATCTGTTTTAGTCAATAATAAAGTGAGACATTTCAATATTTCAATTAGACATTTTCGCATCATAAAAGGGGTATTTTATCAGCTCAGACTAGGAAAATTGATGTGTCTATCAGTCATTGTAAAGGCAGTGTTACTCCAACACTTAAAAATGTTGTGACCACTAATAAGAATTGGATTAGTCTATAAATTACAAGATTGATGATATATCCTTGGATCATAATATTTCTAAATCATGGATGAATGTTTGAAGCTCTAATGTAATACCTTGTCCTGCAGGTGAACAATGCACTTGATGGACATATCTCATTCCTTAAAGAAAGTTGTGTAGTGAAATAGCAATGATAATGTATCCAATATTTCTACCATGAATTCTATGAAGGATAATCTTAATTCTACAATCCTAGATATCTCAACCACCCAAGGTGTTATTGATTTAGATGGCAGAACATACCCCCCACTACACCCCTACTGCCACCCCACACCCCCGCACCCCCTACACCCCCTACCCTCTTCACCCCCATCATTCACCTAGCCCCCAGCCCCAACCCCCTTCACCCCTACTCTTCACCCCACTACCCTCTGCACCATCCCCCCTACACCAGCCCCCCAACACCCACTTACAGCAGCCCCCTCACACTAGCCCCCCACCCCCACCTGCACCAGCCCCCAAGGTTCCACAAGCCCCTGCACGAGCCTCCCCCCTCACCCCTGCACCAGCCCCCCACCATAAAACATCCCCCAACTATAACACCCCGCTGCAGTTACCCAGATTTGGTGCATTATTACATAACATTGACATGATAAAAAAAAGATCAAGTCTTGAAAGACCGATTAGTTTAGTATCCTTGGAAACACTAGATACATTCATAAGTCTTAAATTACATGCTAAAGTGAAAAAAACTACAAAAACATAGTCTCCATAATCCACACTCATATCCCCTCAGACTATCCCTACAGGTCAGTCATAAAATACTTCTTCACATCCTGGAAAAAATAGAACATATTAAGGGGTGAGCTCAGATGCTCAGTAAGGATAACAATATAGTGGAAACTTTCATAAATAAGAATTAAAATTTAAGGAAATGTATAAATAAAAGAAGCATTTTAAACATTAACTTCAGCATAATATGGAAAAAATAAAATAAAATAATTCCATTTACTTATTCACATGGATATTATACTAGTCGAATAATCTCATGCAATATCAATAACCACTTTCATAATGATGGAATGCAAAATTCCAGACTATCATAACCACATAGTCAAGGCCTTGTGCCAAAAATAATATTTTGTCAAGGTCTTATTCCAAGACACTAGTTTGTCTCATGAGACCTATCGATGCATCTAGGATCTATAGCGGGCTCCACCCATCACTTACTAAGGCCAATGTATTCCTCATATGAACAGGTTTAAATATAACATAAACATTCGTATTAAAACTAGCATACGAAATGTCAGTACTTTATCCATAAACCATGAATGGTATAAAAATAACACATCCATAGTCAAACATATCACAAAACCTTCAATACTATATGGATGTTTTGTATCATAATAAATCAACTTCTAATAAGCTTAAAATCCATCAAAGGATGTTGACATAGATGAAATCAAAACTATTTGAGAGAAATATCACTTTTTTTGAAATAATTTAAAAGACACATAATTATAAAATAAAACATTTAATTTGAAAATACTATTATAAGCTTTTAAGGGAAGCTTTGATAATTTTATAATGGCGGAAAATAGACACACCCACCGTATAAGTTAAAAAAAGTCATTCTTACATTAATTTTGTCGAAAAGGATAAAAAGGACCTTGTTTAGAAAATGATGTAAAGATTTTTTATAAACATATTATAAAAAGTTAAAAAAGGGTATAAATGACTTTAACCCATAGTCTATAAAATAGTAAGAAATTTTTGAAATACATTTTTAAGAAACATGGATGTGGATGATAAAGAGGTCCCAGTAGATAATTACGTATAAACAACCTCAGATAATGAAGAGATTATAGAATTAACCATTACCTTGTAATTTTCCATGGTCGAGGGTAGGTTAAACTCCTGTATAATGGTGAAATAATTGTTATTAAATTATACAAGATTCATATACATTAATATGATATCATATATGATCTTTTAACATTGCTTTGTTAATAATATCTTAGTATTAGCATTGTTTTTGGTGTTAACAGATTCATTTTCCTTCATGTTATTTGTTATGTGAGTCATAATTGTTATGGATGGGATGTATATTATTAATATACATAATTATATCAAGTATTTAAGAATTATTTTTAATCATAAAATGAAAATTGGTCTTGAATGGATATGATGGGGAATGAATCTTATCGTGTTTGTGGAGACGGTAATCCGTACGTACACACGAGCGACAATATCATTCTTTTGTTATTAAAATAATATATAATTGGATTTTATATCATATATACATAATCATTATCATGTTATATATATATTATTTACATCAATTACACATCATTATTATACCCATCCAAATAATAATGTATTGAATAACAATTACACCACGACCTGGAGACAGTAAGCCATACGTACGCACGTATGGTGACATGTCATTCAAAGGGTGGATAGAATAGTGAATTTGGTTGTAACATATTTATAATAACATCATAGTATATATAAGGTACTGTAGGTATTATTTTATAATGGAAAAAACAAAGAAAAAGGAAGTGGAAGAAGAAAGGAACTTGAAAGAGGTGGTGAGATATTTACCTCTTCTTCGGATTCTTCCTTTACTTTTGATCAAAATGGATCTTTAGGTTGGACTTATGACTATGGGAAGGCCTCTAGGATGAAGGGAGGATAGTTTAGTGGATATTTCTTAAGATTTTGGCTGATCCAAATGGTTTTGAAGGTGTGAATTAGAGAGAAGGGGGAGTGCTATTTTATAAGAGGGGTGAGGGGCACCATAGGAAAAGCTAGAAATATTATTTTATAATAAAATAATTTTAGTTTTATAATGGCTCCAAAATAAATTATTTAAAGGATAAGGTGTGGATGGGTCGAAACCCACTCAACCAATAGGTTTTAGACAATTTGGGTCACTATATTAACTTTATCTTTTAGATTTAACTCTTAGTTAAATAGTTTGACATTTACCATGTCTCTTTGTATTTTTATATTATATGGTTAATAAACTTACTATATACTTCTTAGAGAACCCCAAGTGGTTCATTAATGACACAAATATCATTATATAAGTCATTTGGTGGAACCTTATATTTTTAGGTATAGAATATCAATTTATAAAATAATATTTTTTTTAAAAACTCTTTTATGTCAATTTTGACACTATTTGGTATTTTGTTTTTTCTAAATTCATAACATCATTATTACTTCAAACATAATATATCTAACCAACCCTAATATGTCATAGTAACCTATAAAATTAGTGGAATTCATAAAAAGTCTCAAATTACATTTATTTGGATAGTTATAATATCAATTATTTTAATATTTCATTAATTAGGTAATTACTGCATCATCATTGTGTCATAAATAAATTAAATTATTTAATGTCTAAAAAATATAAATAAAATAAAATTATGTATAAAATCTTTTTATCTATCTAATGAATATTTATAATCGAATTTATCTTATGTGTAACCCTATATTAATAATGTTTTATTTATTAAACTTAGATTTTAACTCTTTTAACTCTTATTTGAATTAAATAATAATAAATGTCCTAATCTAATCCAAGTGGACCAAAGAGGTTCATATTTTATTCCTAAGGTTGTTTTTGGTTGAAATATACTTCTCCAATAGAATAATGACATGTGTTAGGGTAACAATAATACCATTTTTACCCTTAATTACCCTATTTACTTTTAACCGTGGTAAATAAAAGTAAAAAGTTTCTATGCACCAAAAATTATTTTCATCTTATTGAAAAAAAAATTACTTACGGATATCAACTGTGTCTCTCAGATTTTTGAAATTCCACTCACAGAAGCGGTAAAAATAAGTTTTATGTGAATTTGCAAATTCTCCTAGGAGGTGGGTAAAAGACGGTAAAGAGTTCTATAAAATTTTTATATATCTAAAATTATTATAAATTGAATCCAATGAATTACATTGAAATTATATAGGTATTTTGTGTCTATTTTTACCTAAAATAAATTTAAATAAAACAAAAAATTATTTAAATAAAAATTCGATTTTAAACTATAACTCAGTGTTTTCACTATTCATCAAAAATTGAATGTTTTCAGAAAAATACCAAAAATTCCGTCTAAGATAAATTTGATATTCTGAATCCAAAAATGAAGTCCATTTTAAAAGATAAAATTTATAAAATTTCAAAAAGTGGGTATTACTATTCATAACGGCTAGTTTGATTGGTTGTGGTGTGTTAGAATCTTGTAGTTGCGTACAATGCAAGCTATTGCATTATTCAAAGGGAAACGTACCATGGAAGATTGAGGTGTTACATTCTACCCTACTTCAAATAATCTTGTCCTCGAAATTTATAGAATATTACTGCATAAAAAGACTCGGGTAGTTCTTCATTATAAGTTCCTCAGGTTCCCACGTTTCCTCTTCCATCTTATGGTTTCTCCATAGAACATTTACCAAATGAGTCGTTCGGTTTCTCAGCACTTGTTCTCTTGAATCAAGAATCTTGACATGATCTTCTCAATAAGAAAGATCGTTTTCCAGTTCTAATTCCTCATAGGTGCGTACATGTGTTGGGTCGGGCATGTATTTTCTCAACAGTGATACGTGGAACACATCATGAACTTTGGAGAGACTTGGCGGCATTGACAAATGGTAAGCTACAACCCCAATTCGTTCTAGAATTTCGAAAGGTCCGATGTACCTGGGACTCAATTTACCTTTCTTACTGAAATGTATAACACCCTTCAAGGGACATACCTTCAAGAAAACTTGATCTCCTACATGAAATTCCAAATCCTTCCTTCCGTTATTGGTATAGCTCTTCTGCCTACTTTGAGCTGCTTTGATGTGGTTTTGGATTACCTTTACCTTTTCCATCATTTCCTCCACATGTTTTGGGCCTACGAGTTTTCTTTCACCAAAATCATCCCAATAGGTTTGTGTGCGACATCTCTTTCCATATAAAGCTTTATATGGAGCCATTTTAATACTTGAATGGAAGCTATTGTTATACAAAAATTCTACCAGAGGTAAATACTGATCCCACATACCTTGAAAGTCAAGTGAGCATGATCTCAACATGTCTTCTAAGGTTTGAATAGTCCGTTTTGATTGTCCATCAGTTTGGGGGTGGTAGGTAATGCTCAAACGAAGTTCAGTATCCAAGTATTTATGAAGACTTTTCTAGAATCTTGATGTAAAACATGGATCATGATTCGAAACAATCGATATGGGTACTCCATAAAGTCTTACAACTTCATTAATATATAGTCTTGCTAAACGTTCAAGTGGTAAATCTTCTCTTATAGCAAGAAAATGTGCTGACTTGGTAATACGATCAACAATAACCCATATTGCATCATTCCTTCTAGGAGTCTTTGGTAGTCCCATGACAAATTATGTCGTAATATTATCCCATTTCCACTCATGTATGGGAAGAGGTTGCATGACTCTTCCAGGCTGTTGCCTTCCATCTTTCACTTGTTTACAAACCATACATCTTGACACAAAATCAGAAATCTACCTCTTAATGTTGTCCCACCAAAAATGATCCTTCAAATCTCTATACATTTTGGTTCTCCCAGGGTGTATAGAGAAATTAGAACTATGAGAATCGTCCAACAATTCCCTTTTTAGATCAGGTATATCGGGAACACAAAGTCTCTTCCCAAATTTCAAAATTCCATTTTCATACACAAAGCCACTTAATCTCCAAACATTCACAGCTTTAATCATTTTTTAAAACTCTTCATCAGCGGTCTGAGAACTCTTTATCCATTCTAGTAAAGATGGTTTGGCAACCATTTGAAAACGTATTGATGTTTCCCCTTTCATGGTGATTCCCATATCCATATTTACTAAATCCATGTATATAGGATCCTTTGAAACTCTCATATTGTTCAAAACTCCATGATCCTTTCTACTCAAAGCATCTTCCACCTTATTTTCCTTCCCCGGGTGGTAGTGTATAGTGAAATCAAAATCCTTGAGTAGTTAAAGCCATCACCTTTGCCTCATGTTGAGTTCTTTTTGTGAGAAAGTATATTTCAAACTCTTTTGATCGGTATATATCTCACATATTTCACCATAGAGATAGTGTCTCCAAATCTTCAAAGAAAAGATTACAACTACTAACTGAAGATCATGAGAAGGATTGTTTTTCTCATGAATTCTTATCTATCATGATGCATAGGCTATAACCCTATCATTCTACAAAAGGACACAACCAAGTCCTTTCTTTGAAGCATCACTATAAATAAAAAATCCATCATTCACCAATGGTAGAGTCAATATATGATCATTGAATAATCTTCTCTTTAGTTCTTCAAAAAATTCTTCATACTCTTTTGTGCAAACAAATTTAACTCCTTTTCGTGTGATCTTTGTTAATGGGTTAGATAATTGGGAAACATTCTGGATGAAACGTAGATAATAACCTGATGAACCAATAAAACTGCGTACCTCAGTTATACTTGTTGGTGCAGGCCATCCTTGGATTTCTCTTGTCTTAGAAGGATAAACAGATATTCCATCTACAGTGACAATATGCGCAAGAAAAGAAATCTCCTGAAGCCATAATTCACACTTGCTAAACTTCTCATATAATTCATGTCTTTTAAGAGTCTTCAGGATAATGCGCAAGTGATTTTCATGATCTTTGCAGCTTTTGGAGTATACCAAGATATCATCAATAAATACCACTATAAAGTCATCAAGATATCCCTTGAAAACTCTATTCATAAGATCCATGAAGACAAAGGGTTCATTAGTCAATCCAAAAGGCATTACTGTAAACTCATAATGCCCGTAACTGGTTCGAAATGTCTTCCTTCTTCACACACAACTGATGGTATACAGATCAAAGGTCAATCATTGAAAAGTATTGAGTTTCATGCAGTTGGTCAAATAAATCATCAATGCAAGGTTGGGGATACATGTTCTTTATTGTTATAGCATTGATCTCTCTGTAGTCGATACATAGCCTCATAGATCCATATTTATTCTTAACAAAAAGGATATGGGCTCTCCATGGAGAAACACTAGGGTGAATAAATCCCTTATTACTAAATTCCTCTAGTCGTTTCTTTAGTTCCACCAATTCCACACTGGCCATTCTATAAGGGGTCTTTGATATAGGCCTTGAACTAGGAATTAATTTAATGGAAAACTCAATTTTTTGTTCTGAAGGATGTCCAGGTAAATCTTCTGGAAACACATCAACAGATTATTTCACAATAGGTACATCCTCTATTTGAACATTCCTTTCCTCACCCAAAGTTATTTCATTCTCTTCCTCCCCAATAATTGAATTTAGTTGAGCTACTGGGGGTGGATCTAGATAAGAATCAGGTGGTGAAAATTCTACTCTAAAGATAAGGTGTTCTTTATCATCATCATCAAAAATCGTAACCTCTTTCTTCTTACAATAAATCTTTGCATCATGGTCTGAAAGACAATCCATACCGAGGATTATATCAAATTCAATAATGGGTATGATGATGAGATCAACAGATAAAAAACATTTATATGCTCAAATGGGAACGGATTCACAAAACATTGTTGTAATGATACTTCCCTTAGATGTTTTAACTGACAACTCCCTTGTTAAATAAAATTATAAATATCTAAGTTCTTTAGAAAACTAGGAAGATATGAAACAATGTGATGATCTATAATCTAATAAAGAATTTTCTAAACTTGAGGAAACCATTAAATTACCTACCACCACATCTTTCGGAGCTTCTACCTCAGTAGTAGTGAAAGCATAAGATTGTCCTTGATCCCTTGGCCTTTTCTGAGGTAAGTTACCCTGATGCTTAGGACATTCATTTTCATAATGTATCATCTCCCTGCAATTGTAGCATTGAACATCGGTAGATTCTTTCTTCCCCTTGTAATCACATGTTTGGTGGCCTTTTTCACTAAACTTGTAACAGACTCCCATTCCCTTCAAGAAAGTACCATAGTGTTTCTTCCTACATTTACTACAGGATGGATATTCAACTTTTCCCTTCTTCCCCTTATTTCTATTTCCATAGTGATCAGCATATCTCTTCTTCTCTTGCTTTTCTATAAAGTCGTAAGACTTAGATAATTCTTTTTCTATCTTGATATCACATGAGACAATATCTTCGTACGACGAGAAGGATTGTGAGACTAATGCTCGAAGGAGAAATGGTTTTAACCCATCAAAGAAATGATCAATATTACTTCTTGGGTTATGTATATAATCTAAATCATGTCTCACCAACCATGTAAAGTTGTCCTCATACTTTGTGACATTCTCATCCCCCTTTTTCCTCAGACTCAGAAATTTCCTTTCCATAACTGGTCGATGGTCACGAGGGAAGTATTTTTCTATGAAAATATTATTAAACTCCCTCCATTCCATATTTGATACTTCATCATCTTCCTTTGTGTTTTGAATCATTGACCACCATTGATGAGCATCTCCAGTGAGGTGGTAAACTGCCATGATAACTTTTTCCCTTTTACTAATCCCCAAGGCATGGAATATTTTCTCTATGGAATTTATCCATTTCTCAACTACTAATGGATTTGTAGTCCCGTTTAATGTTGGTGTTTTTTTCCCCATGAAGCGATCTAACATTGATCCTCTACACTGTAGACCAGGGTTCCCCATATGGGTAAGGTTTTTATTCATAACCTGAGTGAGTTGTCCCAGTATGGTGATTAGCTGATCAGCACCAGTTGTATCACCAGCTCCACTATAATTATCTTAAGAAGGAGGGAAATCTCTAAATGGAGTGCGTGCATTGATACAGTTTCCATTCCTTCCACTAGGCGCCATTTCTAAACAATGGCATAAACTAGATTAGTTTATGAATTGAAATACATAATTCTTAACTTGAAAAACACTTAACATAAATTGAATAGTTTATGGATTTAAACCATAATCATAAAAATGTTTTCATTGAGGAAGTATATACTCATAAACCCTTCATAATGGGATGTAATGAAAATGAGAATTATCCTAATCATAACCCCCGGGAGTGTCGTAACCAAAAGTGCAGCAAGGCCTGTTGTTGGGCACCAGTTCTTGTTCGAGTCTAGCTCAAAGCGGTGTTTTCAGGTTTTACCCCTAGGTACATCTGTGTCAGAGCCACCTATATGTGCTCATATCTAGACATGGATTTATTGCTTGGAAAACTCACAAAATCTTTACATTACCATAATTCTAGGAAGTTCGTCCATACTAATCCTCAAAATCTATCTATGGGTAATGTGCTCTAATCAGAGTTTATATAAATTTAGCTTCCAAGGTTTGTACTAAACTTCCTCTGATACCAACTATAACACCCTGACCCCAGTTACCCAGAGTCGGTGCATTATTACATAACATTAGCATGATCCCAAAAGATCATGTCTTGAAAGACCGATTAGTTTAGTAGCCTTGGAAACACTATATACATTCATAAGTCTTACATTACATGATAAAGTGAAAAAACTACAATAATATAGTCTCTATAGTCCACACTCATATCACCTCATACTATCACTGTAGGTCAGTCATAAAATAATTCTTTACATCCCTGTAAAAATAAAACATTGAAAGGGGTGAGCTCAGATGCTCAGTAAGGATAAAAATATAGTGAAAACTTTCATAAATAAGCATAAAAATTTAAGCAAATCTATAACTAAATCAAATGCCTTTTAAACTTGAAATTCAGCATAATTTGGAAAAAATAAAATAAAATAAATCATATTCAATATCAATAACCACTTTCATAATGATGGAATGCATAATGCCAGACTATCATAACCACATGGTCAAGGCCTTGTGCCAAGACTACAAATAATATTTTGTCAAGGCCTTGTGCCAAGAAACTAGTTTGACTCATAAGACCTACTGATGCATCGAGGAGCTATAGTAGGCTACACCCGTCACTTACTAAGTCCAATTCATTCCTCATGTGAATAGGTTTAAACATAACATAAACATTCGTATTAAAACTAGCATATAAAATGTCAATACTTTATCCATAAAGCATTAATGGTATAAAAATAACACATCCAAATTAAAAAATATCACAAAACCTTCAATATTATATGGAATTTTTGTATCATAATAAATCAACTTCAAATAAGCTTAAAATCCATCAAAGGATGTTGACATAAATGAAATCAAAACTATTTGAGAGAAATATCTCTTTTTTTGAAATCATTTAAAAGTCACATTTTTATAAAATAAAACATTTACTTTGAAAATATTCTTATAATCTTTTAAGGGAAGCTTTGATGATTTTAAAATTGTGGAAAAAAGTTGCACCCACCATATAAGTTAAAAGAAGACATTCTTACATTAATTTTTTTGAAAAGGTTAAAAAGGTCCTTATTTGGAAAATGATGAAAAGATTCCTTTATAAACATATTATTAAAAGTCAAAAAAGTGGTATAAATTACTTTAACTCATATTCTATAAAATAGTAATAATTTTTTGAAATACATTTTTAAGAAACATGGATGTGGATGATAAAGTGGTCCCAGTAGATAATACGTATAAAAAAACCTCAGATAATGAAGAGATTGTAGAATTAACCCTTACCTTGTACTTTTCCTTGGTCGAGGGTAGGTTAACCTCCTATATAATGGTGATATAATTGTTATTAAATTATACAATAATCATATACATTAATATGATATCATATATGATCTTTTAATATTGCTTTGTTAATAATATCTTAGTATTATCGTCGTTTTGGGTGTTAACAGATTCGTTATCCTTTATATTCTTTGTTATGTGAGTCATATTTGTTATGGATGGGATGTATCTAATTCATATATAGAATTATATCAAGTATTTAAACAATATTTTTAAGCATCAAATGAAAATTAGTCTTGAATGGATATGACGGGGAATGAATCTCATCGAGTTCGTGGAGAGGGTAATCCATACGTACACACGAGCGACAATATCATTATTTTGATATTAAAATAATATATAATTGGATTTTATATCATATATACAGAATCCTTATCATGTTATATATATATTATTTATCTAAATTACACATCATTATTATACCCATCCAAATAATAATGTATTGAATAACAATTACACCACAATGTGGAGACGATAAACCATACATATGAACGTATGGTGACATGTCATTCAAAGGGGGGATAAAATAATGAATATGGTTGTACCATATTTATAATAACATCCCACTATATATTATATTCTTGAGTTATTATTTTATAACGGAAAAAACAAAGAAAAAGGAAGTGGAAGAAGAAAGGAACTTGAAAGAGGTGTTGAGATATTTACCTCTTCTTCGGGTTCTTCCTTTTGATTTTGATCAAAAGGGCTCCTTAGGTTGGATTTTAGACTAAAGGAAGGCCTCTAGGATGAAGGGAGGATTGTTGGGAGGGTATTTTGGTAGAGGTTGGCCAAGACAAATGGCTTTGAAGGTGTGAATTAGAGAGAAGGGGGAGTGCCCTTTTAAAATAGGGGTGATGGACGCCTTAGGAAATGCTAGAAATATTATTTTTTAATAAAATCATTTTCGGTTTATAATGGATCAAAAATGTATTATTTAAAGTATAAGGTGGTGAGGGGTCGAAAAAAACTCAAAAAATAGGTTTTAGAAAGGTTTGGGTCACTATATTAACTTTATCTTTTATATTTAACTCTTAGTTAAATAGTTTGACATTTACCATGTCTCTTTGTATTTTTATATTATATGGTTAATAACTATACTATATACTTACAAGAGAACCCTAAGAGGTTCATTAATAATACACTGATCATTACATAAATCCTTTCGCCGAACATTAGAATTTTAGGAATAGAATATCAATTAATAATAAAATATTTGTTTTAAAAACTCTTTTATGTCAATTTTGACACTATTTGGTATTTTGTTTTTTCCAAATTAATAACAGCATTATTACTTAGACAAAAATTCATATAACCAACCCTAATATGTCATATTAACCTATAAAATTAGTTTAATTCATAAAAAGTCTCAAATTAAATTTATTTGGATATTTATAATATCAATTATTTTAATATTTCATTAATTAAGTAATTACTGCATCATCATTGTGTCATACATAAATTAAATTATTTATTGTATAAAAAATATAAATAAAATACCATTATGTAGTAAATATTTTTATCTGTCTAATTAATATTTATAATCTAATTTATCTTGTGTGTAACCCTATATTAATAATGTTTTAGTTATTAAACTTAGATTTTAACTCTGTTAACTCTTCTTTGAATTAAATAATAATAAATGTCCTAATCTAATCCCAGTGAACCAAAGCAATTCATATTTTATTCCTAAGGTTGTTTTTGGTTGAAATATACTTATCCAATAGAATTAGGACATGTGTTAGGGTAATAATAATTTCATTTTTACCCTTAATTACCCTATTTACTTTTAACCATGGTAATTAAAAGTAAAATTTACTATTCACCAAAAATTATTTTCAACTTATTGAACAAAATTTTACTTACTGATATCAACCGTGTCTCTCAGATTTTTGAAATTCCACTCACAGATGTGGTAAAATTATGTTTTATGTGAATTTGTAAATTCTCATAGGAGGTGGGTAAAAAACGTTGAAAAGTTCTATAAAATTTTTATATATCTAAAATTATTATAAATTGAATCTAATGAACTACATTGAAATTATATAGGTATTTTGTGTCTATTTTTACATAAAATTAATTTAAATAAAATAAATAATTATTTAAATAAAAATTTGGTTTTAAACTATTACTCAGTGTTTTTCACTATTCATCAAAAATTAAAAGTATTCAGAAAAATACCAAAAATTCACCCTTAACTAATTTAGATATTCCAAATCCAAAAATGTAGTCCATTTTCAAAGATAAAATTTATCAAATTGAAAAATGTGGGTATTACTATTCATAATGGCTAGTTTGATTGGTTGTGGTGTGTTCGAATCTCGAAGTTGCGTACAATGCAAGCTATTGCATTATTCAAAGGGAAACGTACCATGGAAGCTTGGGGTATTACACCAACCACTAAACCAGTCTCCCCCATTCAATAGCCTCCCCTCCAACTAGCACCCCCACCCTGCACCAGCCCCCCAGTGAGCTGCACCAACCCCCCAGCCAGCTGCCCCAGCCCCCCTGCACCAGCCTCCCCCTACACCCCCCCCCCCCTGCACCCCCACACTAGCCTCCCCTCCAACCAGCCCCCCTGAACCAACCCCCTGCAATTTCCCCTACAACTATTATAGTAATCACAATTGGTATCAATTTATAGCCACATTATTGGTGTAAAGATCTCGTATTAATCAATTAGAATCAAACATTGAATATGTAATAGAAAACCTTGATGAAGAATTAGAAATAAAAAGAGTTATCATGATTTATTTGTTTCAATCTAATATATGATATCATCTGATTTTTTAAGATATAAGAAGATTTAATTGATAAATAAATATCATACTTTATATCAACCCTATATTTTTAGATGGATCAAGGACATTCAAGGGGTTTTTATTGGAAGATTCCAAAAAATTATATCCCCAAAAAAACGGAATGATATCCAGTTGAGGAATTAAAAAAATATATTTTAGCTAATTAGTGTCTAGAGATGATTATTAAATAATAAATCAGGAATAACTCACGAAATTTGTAATTCATGTTTTATTCATAAATGGTTATTAAAAATTGTGGTTGAGATAATAGGGGGAGTTATTTGGAAAAATCATAATGTTTTGGATGCTTGAAACTTATGGAAGTCTATGAGTGAAATGGATTGAAATGTTTTTTTTAATTAAGATCTTATTTCCCAAATTGAGGTTTGTCTTAGTAGGCATAGTGGTTTTGTTGATGAGTCTTGGTAAAGTGGTAAGTTCTCCCACTAAATCCTCAAGAATGTTGCTATTGTTGAAATATGTTTTTTTAGCTTTAGAGATTAATCAAATCCAAAGTCAAAAAGGTAGAAATGGTGCAAGGTATGAGTGAAGTTCAATTTATATGTGGTTTATATAATTGGATGATATATAGAGGATTCATATCAAAGGGGGAATTTTGTCTCTCTAAATCTAATGGAAGGACCATATATATAGAAGGGGAGAATATACATTGTGAATACACCTATAAATTCGATAATAAATGATATATAGTTGAATGATATAATACATTGTATCACCAGTTTCAAAGGATTATAGGAAATGTTATTTTACCTTAAGAAGATAGGGGTGTTATAATGTTGAACATAGTTCCAATTTTCCTCAAGGTAAAGTTTTCATAAATATTTTACATTTTTTACTTGGGGTACAAGATATTCCTTGGAATTTATATCTAATGGGGGAGAGTGCATCATGAATCTACATGATTTATAAGAGAAAACATCATGAATACCCTGAGGTATGTGTTTGGTGTCTGGATATATAGATGGTATTGGATTCATGATAGTGACACCAAAAAAATTCTAAAGGGGGTTATTTCTAGAATCCAATATGATAATTGGTGATATTATGTGTTGGATTTATTGTTGTTAGGACCAATTGGGGCCTATATACCCTGGGGGGTGAATCAGGGTATGAATATTCTTTTCTAAATTATTCCTGCCCCATCGGATCTTGACCTCTTTATTACAAGGGTCGCTTTGTTTGCACTTGTGTGTTCATTATGACCACTTCTTTTATTCTTTATCTAATGATGATGATTTGAATACAATTCACAGAAGCAATCAGGAAGACACATAGATTTTTACTTGGTTCATACTCACTGGGTTACATCCATTGAGCATACAACGTCGATGTGCCGCTATACCAAATCCACTAAGGTTCACTGCCAATAATGTTTGGGCTAAATCTCTTTTATGCCCATGCTCACTGCCTTTACAAAGTTTAGGGTCATCTCACTGCTTTCCCAAGGGTCACTCCTTGTTTCTCTATCTCTGGATCACTGCCGGTGGAGAGGATCACCATCTTCCTCTACCTTTTCTCACTGCTCTGGAAAGGATCCACTCACAGTTTATAGACATGTAGGTCTCTTCATTTTCATGAATACATGCATCATCGACTGTTGATAGATGCTTTGTTAATGTCCAAATTTCATCCACTGATGAATACCCCTTTGCCTCTTAAACACTGGGCAATTCCTTTGGAAATACCTTCACAAGACACCCTACTTCGCGAGGCTCCAAATTTCACAAACTCAAACAAGCCTTCGCGAAGCTCCTACCTTTTCGTGAAGCACTCTCACGAAGAACTCTCACGAAGCTCAAGTCGTCACAGAGCGACTTCCCTCATGAATCTCACTAAGCCAATGCAGAGATCGCAACTTTCGTGGAGCTATATTAGCCGCCGCAATGCTCTTCTTTTGCAAAGCACACTGCCTTTGTGAGCTACCTTCGCGAACTGAGAGCAAAGGATTTTATTTGAAAGCTATCTCTTCTATTATACTTCTCTTGAAGGGTTGAGGCCTATTTATAGGTGATTCCACAGACCCTCGAACATTCCACATGAAGTCAACGCCACGCCATCTCAAATCGCGAAGCTCTGAAGTTCCCGCCGAAATTCTCCCAAATTGCAAAGCACCATGGCAATTTTTAAATCGCAGAGCTTGACTTAATCGCAGAGCAACACCGTCAATCCCTTTATGACTTTTCTATGAAGCTCCCTTGTAAATCCCTTCACCACCGCGATGCGCTTCAACTCTGTCATTTGCGAAGCTTGACGTAATCGCGGAGCACCACCATCAATCCCTTCATGCCTTCACCACAAAGCTCCCACACAATGCCCTTCGTCGCCACGATGCACTTCAACCTCTACCATTCGCGAAGCTTGATGTAATTGCGAAGAATCACTACTATCATTTTTATGGTCTTCACGAAATCCAATCCATGAATCCTATCTTCGCGAAATCCAATCCATGAATACTATCTTAGCGAAATCCAATCCATCAAGCCTATCTTAGCGAAAACGGTGCCACCTTGTACTGATCTTTTGTACCACCTCCAGATCATCCGTTCCTTTTTCATCGTTCTTTTTCAACATTTATTTTCAATAAATTCTTTAGAACTCAACAATTCACCAATGAAACCTGCTTTGTCAACAAACACAATAAACCCAAAAATACTGCAATGATACCTTGAGGGATTTTTTCCCAACAATCTCCCCCTTTGGGTTTGTTGACAACTCATCATAACTCTTCTCAGAATGATTTTCTGTACGTTGATACCTCACTGAGTCTCCTTCCATCATCTACCACCATTCGCCTCTTGCGATTCAAGTAGCGACCAAAGATTCACTTAACACACACTCTAAGCCCACATGAGCAATTCTCGGCATGAGAAACAAGAGTAGTTTGAAATGTTCATCAATGAATCACTTCATGTCAGACACCAATTGTTGATTCCAAACTGATACCAATTTATAAATTGATACAAATTGTTGAACCATACTAATAAAAATTGGTGATAGCTTGAAACATTCTCAAACCTTTCCAACATCACTATTTGGATTTTATCACGATCCTCACCTGTCGTGATATCTATTCTTTGATCAATCACATCCAGCATCGTCAGATTTAATACTCTCCCCTATCGCATTTCTCTCCCCCTATCTCATTGCTCCACCTATCATCTTCTCCCCATGTATTTTACTAAGACATTTTCTCCCTTCCTTAGCCATAGTTTCTCCCCTTTGAAGAGTCTCTATTTCTCCCCCTTTGTCAATGAACCCAAAGGTCACCCCTTTGCAGTCTGCAAGAGTGGAAAGAACACAAATTAGCTCATTATAGAAAAACATGCAATACCTCGGGGAGAGGGGGAGAGGGGGTTACACATCCACACTCTTTTAAGTGTAGGGAGTCGACTGAACTCCCAGATCCAGTCGATGAGTTTCAAATGATTCCTTGGGTAAGGCCTTTGTCAGATTTTCTGTAACCTGTAGTTCTATAGGCACATACTCATACTTCAAAATTCCTTTCTCAACCTTCTCCTTGATAAAATGATAATTTATCTCAATTTGCATTGTCCTTGAGTGTTGGACGGGATTTTTGCTGAGATTTATAGCACTTGAGTTATCGCACTAGATTCCGATCAGAGACTTCACTTCAACTCCCATATCATCAAACTACTGCTTCATCCACAATAATTGTGTGCATACTTGAGTGGCCGCAATATACTCAGCTTCTACGGTGCTTAATGAGATGCAATCTTGCTTCTTGCTTTGCCAAGAAATACATAGTCCATCAAGATATAATGCACCTCCTGATGTTGATTTCCTATCATCTGCTGAACGGGCCCAATTTGCATCAGTATATCCCAATAACTCTATCTGAGATTTCACATTATACATCAAGACGAAATCCACTATTCCCTTGATATACCAAATTATTCTTTTCACTGTAAGTATGTGGATTTCCTTGGGATTCCTCTAATATCTCACTTATTGGCATGTGGAGAATACAATGTTAGGCCTTGTTTAACTCAAGTATAGAAAACATCCAATGATTTTCCTGTATTCTGTGATTTTAACTGCCTTGCCATCCTCATCTTTGGACAATTTTATCCGGGTAGCTACCTGAGTCTTCATATCCTTGGAATTGTCCATTCAAAATCTTTTCCAAACTACCTTGGCATATTTGGAATCTGAAATGAATGTTCTATTCCTTCCTTATGTCACCTGTAGACCAAGAAAAAATGTTAGCTCTCTGATCATTGACATTTTGAACTCACTTTTCATGAATTTGGAAAACATTCTACACCATTCTTCATCTGATCCACCAAATATTATGTCATTGACATAAACCAGTACCATCATCCTTTGATTCATGTTGTTATTGAAATAGAGATTGTAATCAACTCCACCATGTTGAAAGCCAAGCTTCTTGAAATACTAATCCAGCCTTGAGTACCATGCTCTTGGTGCTTGTTTCAGCTCATACAATGCCTTATTTAGTCTTCAAACATTTTTATCATCCTCATGAATGAGAAACCCATATTGTTGCTCGATATACACTCCATCCTCCAGAATCCAACTCAAGAATGCATATTAGACATCCATCTAGAAAACATTGAACTTCTGTTACAATTCAATGGCTAGAAATAATCTGATAGTCTCTAGTCTCGCAACCAGTACAAATGTCTCATCAACATCTATTCCCTCTATTTGGGAGTATCCCTTGCACACTAGTCGTGCTTTGTTTCGAATCACTATTCCATCTTCATTCATCTTGTTGCGATAAACCAACTTAATCCCGATGATATTATTATCTGCTGGCCTCGAAACAATCTCTCACATCTGATTCTTCTAAATCTGATCTAGCTCTTCATTCATGGCCTGAACCCAGTTTTCATCTTCAGCTGCATCAACAAAGCAATTGGGCTCATCCTGAGATAGAAAAGATGTCTGCTGTAGTGATTTCATTCTTCTTGTCTGAACTGGAGCTGACTGATCACCAATGATATTTTTCTTATCAATTTCAGCTCGACTCCTTGGATTTTGTGCAGATACGGACTTTACTTCTTCATTCTCACCATCAGTATCTTCTTCTGAATTAGCATTTTCAATTCTACTCTCCCTGAGTTTCTTATCACATCCTCACTTTCAACATAAAAATTTTCACTGTGTCATTATTCAATGACATCATTTCATTCAGCTACTTTTATGATCTTTTTGTTGAAACATTATTGATACTCTCTCGCAGATTCTTGGTATCCTGAAAACAGTCAGCTGATACCACATTTTTAGAGAAAAATAAATAAGCATTAAATGCTTGATTATTGCTGCTTCCCCCGAAATATGTCTTCCCTCTATTGACAACACCTGAGATGAGTCATCCAATTATTTCATTGATGGATATTTCTTTTTATTTTGTTATTGAATTCCCCCTATGTTATGAAACACTTTCTAGGATTAGTCCCACCTTTTAGACCCATAAAAATTCTTCTTCTCCTACATCATCTATTTTCATATTCCACAAGGAACTGAGCCATTAACAAAATCTCTAAGCCTACTGAGTTGGCACTCGGTGTAGGAAACAAGAGAAAAAGTTAATAACACAATCACTTCCTATTGTGCTCTATTTATCCCTTTCTCCTTCAACATTGGTGCCTGATTTGAGCCAATCGAAACTCTGAAGCATATCAACTCATCCCTTCACATCTTCAGATTCCACTTCCCCTTGGATCGTATCTCCCTAAAACTTGAAAAAATTGAATCATTAGTTTACAATATTTATATACATAGGAAGAGGGGTTCTTCTGGAATCCTCAATATGAGGATTGTGGTTAATCATGATGGGTCAACCCTTTGATCCTTTCTTGCAGAGCATCACACTCTTTCCTTGCTTCTTCTAGATGCCTAGCCAATTTTAACTGCTCTGGCCATATGACTAAGCATTCATTAATCACATGCTAAGTCTTTCTATGATATGTATATTATTCAGGATTGGCATTTCTTACCATTTTGGGTTTAAACCCACTAGTACACATTTCCTTCTTTGATGTTCTACCAAAATTCCATTTCCCTTGAGTCCTTCTCTGGGTAGGAATCTCTCTACTTTCCATGTAGAGACCCAAAGCTTGACATACATGGACATTACATTACATTAGCGGAAAACTTAATACATAACAAAAACAGACACCAAAGGACCGTAATAGTTTAGTGTCTTTGGAAACTTGGAACATAATCTTCAAATCATGGTGAAAGATCTTCAACATCTCCCATAAAGATCTCCCCCTTTTCTTTTCTTACCTAAAACCTTTCTTTATATCTTGGGGAAAAGAAAACATAAAAAGGGTGAGATCATATGCTCAGTAAGGGTAAACCTAGAGAACATAAAACAATCCATAAACATTTGAATGCAAAAACATGAACATAAAATCTAAACATCAAAATATTGAGCAAAGACATAAATCTTCAAAGTACGTAAGGCATATATCATAATGGAACATCAATCATGATAAAATAGAATTGGAAGAAAACATGTAATTGTGGAAAACAATTAATCACATGATATGATTTCCAAAGCAGCCAAGGCATTGCTTCCAAGACAATCTTAGTGGACAAAGTCCCTTTCTGAATTGAGTTCACTCCTCGTTCCAGTCCTGTATCACTGAACTGGATTAACTTACCATTCCAGCCATGTCTATATCATGAGATATAAATCTTTTCCCAATGAATTGGATGGAGATATAGTTCCCACCAATCTCAAAATGAAATAATTCCTAGTTGTGCCACAAAATAAACATAAATCATTCATCATAACCCAAAGAATAAAATGGGTTTCAAAAAAATCATCCCATCATAACATAATCCATATAAAAAATGGATATAATTTCATAATAATAATAATAAAACCATTTAAATAATAGAGATATTATACTTGAAACATAAAAATACTGAATAATATCATCTTAGATGGAAAATAGTTTTGATAAAACACCTGAAATGAATTCTTGAGGAAAATATCCTTTCTTCTTCAAAGTCATTTTCTTTTCACAAAATTCCATGAAATTTCAAAAGAAAAGGATTTTGTTGAAAATAGTCATTAAATATTTTAGAGTAAGCTTCATGAAAATAAGGCATTATGAAATAATAAAAACTTTTTCATGCCGTATAATTTAAAAAAAACATTTTTCTCGTACTTTTGCCAGAAAAGTCAAAAAGTACCTCGTATGGTAAACAAAAGAAAGATTCCTTCCATACACCATGTAAAAGTAAATAAGGGGTAAACATAAATTTAAACATACATGGAAGAATATTAAACACGTTATGAGAAACTTTATATGGACATGGATGAAAAATATACCGCAGTAAATACCTACGTATAAGCAACCTTAGATAAAAATGAGATTGCAAAATTATCCCTTACCTTATATTCGATATGCTTCGTTTGTATTCGAACCTCTTATATAATGATTTAAATAATTTCATTGAATTATTACAGAATCATATTCATTTTTATGATATCATATATGGTTCACTTATGACTTTATATTACCCATTCTTTAGTAAATTCCATGTTAAAGCATCGTTTTCAGTAAAATCGTTTCATTTATTGTACGTGTTTGGACTTGTTGTTCTTGATATTATAATTACTTATATCATGATATTATAACTTCCAGAATGTAAAAAATTAATTATATATCATATATATTCAGAATATATATATATATATAATAGATAGATACATGAAATGAAACACACCGTTCATGGAGACGGTAGGTCGTACGTATGCATGAATGTTGTTTTCCTTTCCATATTGACTTGAATGGAAGTATGTAAATAACATATACATAAATCCAGTAGAATTATTATGTTATATATACCATTATTATTCATTATATATACTTTATAATCATTCTTTAATGGTTAACATGGAGATTGAATCTCATCGCGTCGTGGAGACGGTAATCCGTACGTACGCACGAGCGATGATATCATTCCCATAATTATTGAATGGAATTGGAGTGGATGATATAATATCTCATAATCAGTATGATGTTATAATATCCATATATAGTTATTATTTACACCATTATACCCATCCAAGTAAGGTGGTGGTGTAAAAACATATTACACCACGGCGTGGAGGCAGTATTCTGTACGTACGCACGCGCGATGATTTCATTTTTTGTAGGATGGATAGAAGGTGAAATGAGGTTGTTTAATATTTATAATAATATATCAGTATATTATAGATACCGATGTTATTACATTATAATGAAACAAATAAAGAATAATAAGTTGAAGAAGAACGAAACATGAAAGAATCGGTAGAAGAGATTACCTCTTCTTCGACGCACCTCTTTTAAGCTTCCTCTTAAGGGACTAGAGTTGGTCCATTGAGAAGCCCAGAACCTCCAGAATGTTTCTAGGGAATTGTAGAAGATAAATGGGCAGGTTTTGGATGATATTGAAGGCTCAAAGTGTTGTGAAGAGGAGAAGGAGGAGGTGTCCTTTTATAAGAGAGGATATGAGCACCTTTGGAAAGTGTGAAAATATTATTTTATTATAAACCTATCTTCCATTTGAAAAGGTCCAAAAATCATTAAATATGAAGATAAGATTCCTCATGGTTGAAATAAAATCATACAATCAGAATTGGACATGTTTTTGATAATATTTTAATCATTATAATCTTATTTATTTAAATCATTTGTTAATGTGGTAAATACTGCATCATTATTGTTTCATAAATAATATAATGTATTTGATGTCTAAAAAATATAAAAATAACACCACCATGTAGGAAATATTTTTATCTTTCCAATGAATATTTATAGTCAAAAAGGTAATTTATATAACCCCTTATAAAAAATAAATACTATTTTTTTTGTTAATGTCAATTTTCTCTTTACATTAAATTAATTAATCCAAATTGTTATTATCACTACCAAGTGGATCAATGGGGTCCCAAAATCGACCCAAGTATGCCCATGGTTGGCCACTACTCATCCAAAATGGTTGGGACAAGTTTTAAGGTAATTTTGAATTATTATAATATTCTTTTAACCTTGAATTACCTTATTTACCTTTAACCATGGTAAATAAAAGTCAAAAGTTACTATTGAACAAAAATTATTTTCATCTTATTGAACTACATTTTACTTCTTGATAACAACCATTCATTTCAGATTTTTGAAATTAAATTCATAGAATTGGTATAATTTCATTTAAATAACAGAGTCAGTTTTGTTTAACTAATACTAAGTGGTTTCACTATTCATCAAAAATTGAAGTTTTTCAGAAAAATACCAAAAATTCAGCCTACGATATATTTGATATTCCAAATTCAAAAATTATTTCTATTTTGAAAAATTCAAAACATAGAAGTGGCATTAATTTATTTTAAAATCAATTCCTCTTATCAAAACAAATAGCATGTTTTTATGAAGCAATAACTATCAAAAGATCGATACTTGTTTATGTCCAATTTCAAAGTGAAATTAATTACAATGAAAAACATTAGATTAAATAATAAAAATATATTCTAATTACACTTTAAAACCAATTAAAAATATAATCTAACCATATAAATTATTGCGATGAAAAAGTGGTTTTTAATTAAAACATAGCGTGTTTTTACTATTCATTAAAATATGAAAGCTATCAGAATAACATGAAAAATTTATCCATATTAAATCTTTATATCCTAATTCCAATGAAGAATTTTATTTAGTCAAATTTAACTTATAAACATGTCAAAAACTATATTTAAAATGAGTGAGCCATCAAAAGGCGGCAAAACTGTGTTTTTTGAAAAATACTTATTTTACCCGAAAAATATATTTTGTTCTCATACCATGTTCTAGAAAATGTGTAAGATGAATATTAATGTTATAAAATTCAAATTGTCGTCAATACAATTCATAACGACTAGTCCATAATAATATTATACCAATATCTCGTTTAGTGAAACTTGGTATTGTGTACTACACACACTATCGAAGAAGGTATTGATTGCGTGTAATGGAAGCCAAGTCACGGCTACTTGTAGTGAAAGCTTTGTTTGGTGTTGGGTATAAAATAATCAAAACTTATTTCATTTATACATTAAACAAAATCTATACTTAATGTTGCGTAAAATAATTTCCACAAAACGAACTTGAAATTGTGTGTAACATGAGCCAAGAATAGTGTTGTGTATACTGCAAGCTAATACGATGTTGTGTATAGTACAAGCTAATCTTGGTGTAGTGTATAATAGAAGATATCAAAGAAATTAAAAATAATATACCTCATAAAATCTTGGGGTGTTACATTCTACCCCCCTTAAAATGAATTTCGCCCTCGAAATTCGTCAGGGTTATAAATGATTTACTACTTGAAAGTTCCTTTCATAGAAACCAACATCATAAAAAGAAATACTAAAACTTCATTTTAAAAAGTAAAGTAAGAAACATAATGCTTACCCAAATTAACTCATTACTGGGTTTCCACATAAGATAACATAGGTGAAAATATGGATATGGAAGAGAAATCTAACCATTAGGTTATGATGGAGAGTGGTAGAGAACATGGCTATGAAAAAGCCAATAATTACAAAGCCATAAATTTGTGATGATCTAAGTTACCGTCTGATTCATCGGATATAAGAGCACTAAGACAACATTTTTTGTTTTCAAGATTAGTTCCCTAAAGGTGACGAATTTGAATTAAAATAAATACTTAATTTATTTTGGTATAATCTCACCGTTGTTCATGCCTTGAATAATTTCCACTTCATCTCTATAAGAAATGAAGTTGAATTTGTCATTCGTGAGAAGTTAGCAAATCATGTGATAGAATGATGGGTCATTCCATATGTCTCAAACAAAAGGTTATCAAAAGTTATCAAATATACATAAGTCCATCTATGGCAAGGTTAATCATATATGATTCAAAAAATGGACTTATACTTCACCTACCATACCGATTAAAATAAAACTAGTCTATACTAACCAGGGACTTCTTATAGGCTAGTGGTAGGCGATAAAGGCCTGTCACACTTCGGTTGTGGGTTCGATTCCCGCAACCTTGTCCGACGCAATGAGCTGTCACTCGTCCTGCAAGTTGTCCCTTTTTCTAAAACTAAATTATTATAACATCCCATCAATAATATCGAAAACGTTCTGTCCTTAAACAATACTAACTTATGTCCAACATAATCCATTCTAATCTTGAGGCTTATATAAAATACTTATGTCCAAGTTCATAGTATAAAGAAAACAATTACTAGAAATGTCATCTACCAAGCATTTGAATACCATCATTTATCCCCCATATATCATAAGATATATCTTGTTGTTGGTCACATTACAAACATGTGAATTCCTTAATCATGTATTCTTTTGAAACATAAATTACCATAGAACCTTAGTGAAAACATTAATGCTATCAAAAGTTAACTCTTTCCACATACCAAAATACCAAAAATTCTATATACTCAAACCATGATATCACATTGTCCTTACATCAGTCACGAGCTCAATAATACTATCAAACATCTCATTATCTCATTATCCCTTCATCATACACATACCATCTACTTTCAAAAAATATATGAATAACCATTCATCGTTACCGGTACCATTCAACATATACTTTCAAATACTTTAGGAAAAACAATAGTGTAACAATCTTTAGATGTGTCTTTATTCCATTGTACCATTACCTATACAACATAACTCTTGATAAACATAAATCATTCCACTACCTTCTTAAACCATTGACCGAGCTTGAACAATTCTTTCATCTCACATATCATTTGTAGTCTCTTCATCATCATCAACATAAATACTACCCATATGACCATGCTGATTCTCTTCATGAGAATTTCCCCTAGGGAATTGGTTTTCATAATGCCCATATATTCCACATTTAAAAAATTTAATCGTTGTTGATGTCTTAACAATACCATTATCCTTGTCCATGGTGTTAACTGAACCTTTTCCTGTACACTTATTGGCCTTGTGTCCTTCTTTTCCACTCCCAAAGTATCTTCCAGTTCCTTTAAAACATTCTCCTTGATGCCTCTTCCTAGATGATTTACATGAGGGAAATTGAACTTTCTTTCCTCTATGATCATCATGAAACTACATCTTTCTCTTATTCGATGAGTCGGGATACTTACCAAAGTTGAGATTATGGATCATATTGTGAGATTGCTGATTAGGAATAACAATGATGTTTTGACTTCCAAATCCCATTTCATTTGGTTTCTCATGAAGAATATCATTCCATTGTCCATCATATCCTCCATTACCGTGAATATTCCTGTTTCTATCCATTTTCTAAATCCAAAAAAGAATAGTTTGAGAGGCAAAAATAATGCTAGTAAAACAACATAATAAAGGGGGAGTACCTTCAATATCTAAAAATTTAGGTTTAATTATAAGATCGTTGCCGTAATTCTAGGACTATAACCTATAATTATAATTAACCTTAGTGACATCCCTAGACATACATTAGAAATATCTCTAGGGATCTCACTAAAGTTTTCACATCCTAGTTTCCAAAGGTTAACTAAACCTTTCCTCTGATACCAACTGTAGGGACCCAAAGCTTGATGTACATGGACATTACATTACTTTAGTGGAATACTTAATACATGACAAAAAAAGACACCAAAGGACTGTAATAGTTTAGTGTCTTTGGAAACTTGGAACATAATCTTCTAATCATGGTGAAATATCATTAACATCTCCCATAAAGATCTTCCAATTTTTTTCTTACCTAAAACCATTCTTTCTAGCCTGGGGAAAATAAAACATAAAAAGGGTGAGCTCATATGATTAGTAAGGGTAAACATAGAGAACATAAAGCAATCCATAAACATTTTAATGCAAAAACATGAACATAAAATCTAAACATCAAAATCTTGAGCAAAGAAATAAATCTGCGAAGTACGTAAAGAATATATCATAATGGCACATCAATCATGATAAAATATCATTGTAAGAAAACATGTAATTGTGGAAAACCATTAATCACGTGATATGATTTTCATAGTAGCCAAGGCATTGCTGCCAAGACAATCTTAGTGGACAAAGTCCCTTTCTGAATTGAGTTCACTCCTCGTTCCAGTCCCGTATCACTGAACCAGATTAACTTACCATTCCAGCCATGTCTATCTCATGAGATATTAATCTTTACCCAATGCATTGGAGGGAGATATAGGTCCCACCCATCTCATAATGAAATCATTCTTAGTTGTGCCACAAAATAAACATAAATCATTCATCCTAACCCAAAGAATAAAATGGGTTTTATAAACATCATCCCATCATAACATAGTCCACATAAAACAAATGGATATACTTAAATCATAATAATAATCAAACCATTTAAATAATAGAGTCATTATACTTGAAACATAAACATACTGAATAATGTCATCTTAGTTGGAAAATAGTTTTATAAAACACTTGAAATGAATTCTTGAGGAAAATATCCATTCTTCTTCAAAATAATTTTCTTTTCACAAAATTCCATGCAATTTTGAATGAAAAAGATTTTGTTGAAAATATTAATTAAATCTTGTAGAGTAATCTTAATGAAAATAAGGTGTTATAAAACCGTAAAAATCTGTTTATGCTGTATAAGTTAAATAAAACATTCTTCTTGTACTTTTGCCGAAAAAGTCAAAAAGTATCTCGTATAGCAAACAAAAGAAAGATTCCTTCCATACACAATGTAAATGTAAAATAGGGGTAAACATGGCTTTAAACCTACATGGAAGAATATTAAACACTTTATGAAAAACATTTTATGGAAATGGATGAAAAATATACCCTAGTAAATACCTACGTATAAGCAACTTCAGATAAAAATGAGATTGAAAAATTATCCCTTACCTTATGTCCGATATGATTCATAGGTATCTGAACCTCCTGTATAATTATTTAAATAATTTAATTGACTTATTACAAAATAATATTAATTTTTATGATATCATATATGTTTCACTTATGACTTTATATTACCCGTTCTTTAGTAAATTCCATGTTAAAGCAACGTTTTCGGTAAAATCGTTTCATTTGTCGTACGTGTTTGGACTTGTTGTTATTGATATTATTATTCCTTATATCATGATTTACTAACTTCTAGAATGTAAAACATGACTTATATATCATATATATTCTGTATATATATATATATATAATAGATAGATAAATGAAATGAAACACACCGTTCATGGAGATGGTAGGTCGTACGCACGCATGAACGCTATTTTCCTTTCCTTATTGACTTGAATGGAAGTAAGTAAATAACATATACATAGATAAATTAGAATTATTATGTTATATATATAATTATTATTCATTATATATACTTTATAATCATTCTTTAATGGTTAACATGGAGATTAAATCTCATCGCGTCGTGGAGACGGTAATCTGTTCGTACGCAAGAGCGATGATATCATTCCTATAATTATTGAATGGAATTGGAGTGGATGATATAATATCTCATAATCGATATGATGTTATAATATCCATATATAGTTATTATTTACACCATTATACCCATCCAAGTTAGGTGTTGGTGGAAAAACATATTACACCACGGCGTGGAGATGGTATTTCGTACGTACGCACGCACAATGATTTCATTTTACGTAGGATAAATAGAAGGTGAAATGGGGTTGTTTCATATTTATAATAACATATAAGTATATTAGAGATAATGATGTTATTAATTTATAATTAAACAACTAAAGAAGAAGAATTTTAAGAAGAAACAAACTTGAAATAATCGGTAGAAGAGATTACCTCTTGTTCGACGCACCTCTTTTAAGCTTCCTCTTAAGGGACTATAGCTGGTCCATTGAGAAGACCAGAACCTCCAGAATGTTGTTAGGGAAGTGGAGAAGAGAAATGGGTAGGGGTTGGCCGAGCTTGAAGGCTCAAAGTGTTGTGAAGAGGAGAGTGAGGAGGTGCCCTTTTATAAGGGAGGAGAGTGGCACCTTTGGAAAGTGTGAAAATATTATTTTATTATAAACTTATCTTTGATTTTAAAAGGTCTAAAAACAATTAAAGATGAAGATAATATGACTCATGGTCGAAATAAAATAATCCAATCAGAATTGGAAACGTTTTGGATAATATTGTAATAATTATAATCTTATTTATTTAAATCATTTATTAATGAGGTAAATACTGCATCATTATTGTGTCATAAAAAATTTAATTTATTTTATGCCTAAAAATTATAAAAAAAACACCACAATGTAGGAAATATTTTTAGATTTTCAATAAATATTTATAGTTGAAAAGATAATTTAGTTAACCCCTTATAAAAATTAATTACTAAAAGATTTTTGTTAATGCCAATTTTTTCTTTATATTAAATTAATTAATCTAAATTGTCTTTATCACTACCAAGTGGCTCAATGGGGTCCCAAAATCGACCCAAAGATTCCCATGGTCGGTAAATACTCATCCAAAAAGGTTGGGACAAGTGTTAAGGTAATTTTGAATTATTATAATATTCTTTTAACCTTGAATTACCCTATTTACCTTTAACCGTGGTAAATAAAAGTCAAAAGTTACTATTCACCAAAAATAATTTTCATCTTATTGAACCACATTTTACTTCTTAATAACAATCACGTATGTCAGATTTTTGAAATTCAATTCACAGAAGTGGTAAAATTTCATTTAAATGAAAGAGTCGGTTTTTTTAACTACAGCTAAGTGGTTTCACTATTCATCAAAAATTGAAGTTTTTCAGAAAAATACCAAAACATCAGCCTGAGATATATTTGATATTCCGAATTCAAAAATGATGTCTATTTTTCCAAATTCAAAACATATAAGTGGCATTAATTAATTTAAAAATTAATTCAGGTTATCAAAACAAATAGCGTTTGTTTAAGAAACAATAACTATCAAAAGATCAACACTTGTTTATGTTCAATTTCAAAGTGAAATTAATTCCAATGACCAAAATTGGGTTAAATGGTAAAAATATATTCTAATTACACTTTAAAACCAATTAAGAAGATAATATAACCATATAAATTATTGCGATGAAAACGGTTGTTTTTAATTAAAATATAGCATGTTTTTACTATTTATTAAAATATGACAGGTATCAGAATAATATGAAAAATTTATCCAAATTAAATTTTTGTATCCTAATTTTAAATAAGGATTTTATTTTTTCAAATTGAACTTATAAACATGTCAAAAACTAGATTTAATGTGGGTGCACCATCAAAAGGCGACAAAACTGCATTTTTTTGAAAATACTAATTTTACCTGAAATATTTATTTTGTTCTTATACCACATTCTAGAAAATGTGTAAGATGAATAATAATTTTATAAAAATCAAAATGTAGTTAATAATATTCATAACATTTAGTCCATAATAAAATTATAACAATATATCGTTTAGTGAAACTTGATATTGCGTACTACACACGCTATCGAAGAAGGTCTTGATTGTGTGTAATGCAAGCCAAGTCAAGGTTGCGTGTAGTGAAAGCTCCGTCTAGTGTTGCGTATAACATAATCAAAACTTATTTCATTTATACATTAAACAAAATCTATACTTAATGTTGTGTAAAATAATTTCCACAAAATGAACTTGAAATTGTGTGTAAAACGAGCCAAGGATAGTGTTGCGTATACTGCAAGCTAATAAGGTGTTGCGTATAGTACAAGCTAATATTAGTGTAGTGTATAATAGTAGACATCAAAGAAAATAAAAATAATACATCTCATAAAATCTCGGGGTGTTACATTCCATCTTCCCTTTATTCTTCCACCATTTCAATGGTCTTTCTCTTTACTCCTCTTCTCACTGTGGAACATGACATGCGAATTTTTTAATGCATTATTTGTTCATCTTTATTTTATCAGATACCTAAGTCACCACACTATTTTGCATTGGTGGTAGGTCCTTCACAGAATGTACATTCTTCTTAATCACAACTGTAGTATTTCCTCCCCTTTTCATCCATATTTGTTCATGTTCATTCTTAGAGAGCGGTTGTGAGTGTGATTGATACACTTTTTGTTCAGATCCTTGTGATTCTCCAGGGACTCTAAGACTATTTTTCAACTTACCACTTTCTCTCCCAGTGTACGTTTTTTCATTATACACCACCAAAGTTGTGAATCTCCTTTCATGTTCCTTTCCCTTTCCCGCTTTCTTCTTGCTACATTATCTAGCCAAATGCTGATAATCAGAACATACAAAAAAATTTCCATCAAAGTCATACCTCATTTCATCATTTATTTGTTGAGATGTTGATACATCTTATATTATTCCTCTGACATTGAGCTCGTGGGATTCCTGACACATACTCATTGTGTGTCCCTTTCTTCCACAGTAATAACATATGATGAATGTTTTCCTCTGAGAGACTCTTCTCTCTGATTTCTCATGACGCTTCATCTTATTCTCAGATTTAATACATTTTCTATTTTCATAGTCTGAGATGTATTCATGACCCACTGAAGAGAAGCTTGATGTATGTCCATGAATCCCACATAAATAGCACATTCTATCACAACTTCTTGTAACTATCCTCTTAGGCCTGTGTTCAGCACCTACAATATTTTCTCCACCTTTAGAACTATTCACAGCTTTATTACTTTCGTGCACGATTGGGAATTCATAAAATCCAATAACAGTTTTTCCCAAACTGTATGGTCTTTGAGCTAAGAAAATTTTTTCTTACCTCTTTTCAAAAATAGAAAATTTGTTTTTCATTTCATCATTACCTGCAGAAGGATAATCAAATAGTAAGTGCCAGAATCCTTCATTTTAGGCTTTCCTCTATAATTTCATTTCTCCACTTCCTTCTTCACTGATTCTAGATCTTCTTCCAACTTTTGAATCATCATATCCCTTGATTCATGTTTGGCATTGAGTTCTCCTCGGAGATTCTTTCCACAACTCATCTCATCTACTAGTTCTCGTGTGAGCTTCTCTACTATATCAATTTTCTCGCTTACTTTCAATTTTTCTTGGGAAATAGATTCAGAGAAAAATACATTCTCTTATTGTAGAATTTGATTCTTCTGAACTTTTTCAGACAACTGTGTAGCCAGATCATCATTTCTGGCTTTCAGATTCTGAACTTCATCTGACTTTTGATTCTCTTCATAATCATGAGCCTTTTGTTTTCCTTTCATTCTAGCCATCCTTTTTAGTTATTCACCTTGAGAATCATTCTTCTCCCTTAAGTCAGTAGCCACATCGATAAGCCTTGATTTAAGCCTCTTATCTTGTTGACCTCAATTTCCAATACATGGATCATAATATCTTTAGATTTAACTTCTTCATCCAATTTCTGATCCAATTTCTTTGTCATGTTGACAACATCTACTGGTGGCCTCCTTAATACTTCTTCATCATTAGTTGTTTCGGTACCACTTTGATGTGAAAGTACTTCACTCATTATTACATCATGATTTAGTGAATCAAACTTTTCCCTATCAGATTCATCTAGGCCTTCCTTCAGTAAGTTTTTTGATTCTTTTAGTTGAATCACACTTTTTCCATAAACACTTTCACACTGAGGGATATCACCTGACTTATAATTCTTCTTTTATTTTTTTCCTTTTCCATGAGACACGAAGATAAGAGAAGACTAATTTAACCCAACAAATCGACTACACCAAGTCGGAGCAAACAAAAATAATAAAAACAACCTTTTCATTGATACCAATTGTTTGGACCAATAGGGGCCTATATACCCTAAGAGGGGAGGGGGTGAATCACGATATGGATATTCTTTTCTAATTTATTCCTACCCCACCGGATCTTGACCTCTTTATCACAAGGGTCACTATTTTTGCACATGTGTGTTCATTATGACCACTTCTTTTCTTCTTTATCTGATGATGATGCTTTGAATGCAATGTAGGGAAGCAAGCAGGCAGACACAAAATTTTTACTTGGTTCACCCTCACTGGGTTATGTCCAAGGAGCATACAATGATGATGTGCCGCTGTACCAAATCCACTAAGGCTCACTGCCAATAATTTTCGGGCTAGATCACTTCTATACTCAGGTTCACTGCCTTTACAAAGTTTAGGGCCAGCTCACTACTTTCCAAAGGGTCACTCCATGTTTCTCTCTCTCTAGCTCACTGCCGGTGGAGAGTATCAACATCTTCCTCTTCCTTTGCTCACTGCTCTGGAAAGGATCCACTCACAGTTTATAGACCTGTAGGTCTCTTCATTTTCATGAATACGTGCATCCTCAACTATTGATAGATGCTCTATTAAAGTCCAACTTTCATCTAATGATGAATACCCCTTTGCCTCTTAAACACTGGGAAATTCCTTTGGAAATACCTTCACAAATCTCCCAACTTTGCGAAGCTCTCAATTTCGCAAAGCTCAAACAAACCTTCACGAAGCTCTTGACTTTTCACGAATCACTCTCGCGAGGCACTCTCACGAAGATCAAGTCATTGCATAGCGACTTTCCTTACGAATCTCAATGAGACAATGTGGAGCTTGCAACTTTCGCCGAGCTAGATTAGCCGCCGCGAAGCTCTTCCTTCACGAAGCACACCGCCTTCACGAACCACCTTCACGAACCAAGAGCAAAGGATTTTCATTAAAAGCTCTCTCTTCTCTTCTGCTTCTCCTGAAGGGGTCAAGGTCTATTTATAGGACATTCCACCAACCCTCAAACTTTCTATGCGAAGTCAACACCACATCATTTCAAATAGAGAAGCTCCAAAGTTCCCGCCGAAATTCCCTCAAAATCACGAAGCACCACAACAATTTCTCGATCACGGAGCTTGACGTAATCACAAAGCATCACCATCAATCCATTTATTCCATCACCATGAATCTCCCTCGTAAAGCCCTTCACCACCGCGATGCGCTTCAACTCTGCCATTCGCGAAGCTTGATGTAATCACAGAGTATCACTTTCAATCCCTTCACGCCTTCGTTGTGAAGCTCCCACACAAAGCTTTTCACCGCCACGATGCGCTTCAACCTCTGCCATTCGCGAAGCTTAACCTAATCGCGAAGAATCACTGCCATTATTTTTTTGGTCTTTGTGAAATCCAATCCATGAAGCCTATCTTCACGAAATTCATGCCTTTTCCATATTTTGATGAGATCTTCAAGGACATCCAATTTTCACGATGCTCGCCAAAATCCAAATTTTGGACCCCAAAAATTTGGCAAACACTAGAAAACAACGCCACCTTGTACTGCTCTTTTGTACCACCTCCAGATCGTCCATTACTTTTTCATCGTTCTTTGTCAACATGGATTGTCAATAACTTCTCTGGAACTCGACAATTCACCAATGAATCCTGCTTTGTCAACAAACACAATCAACCCAAAAATACTGCAATGATACCTTGAGGGATTTTTTCTCAACTACTGTCAACCATAACATGATTAGTTTATGTATGTTTGATTTTTTGTTCACCATGTTTATAGTTGATTGAAGTGTTATATTTCCATTAGAGGAAAACTTAGCATAAATTATTGGTATATTTTCACTATGTAAATTCCATGATAATGTTCCATGACTAGGAAGACCTTGATGCATTCATTAAGGATAAATTCTATAGGTTTTTAATTGTGATGGAAGTTATTCAAAATGTTTTTACAAAAAACAATGATGAAAAAAAAATCTCACACAAACCAGGTGAATTCTAGTGTAATCGTGTAGTTTCACAAATGAATCGAAATTAGTTAAATGGAAATTTCATGAAAAGGGGTGCTGAAGGAACACTTAGAATAAATTATTGGTAGATATATACCATGGTAATGTTCTAGTATTATGAAGAACTTTAAATATTCATGAATAATTTGTTCTGGTGGTTTTTCGATGTGATTGAAGTGATTTGGGAAGGTTTCATAGAAAGGGAGAGTAAATAAAGAATTCTTGTGAAAACTAGGATAACTCTCATATAATTTTGGAGTTCTGTGAATTCATTTATGTTGGTGAAATAGAATAACTAATTAAATATAAAGTTTTTATGAAATATATTCACATGAAGAAAAGGATTTATAACATGATAAGGGTTATGTTTTTTTATAAATAAACAATCCTTGAAAAGAGAATTGAATCGATAGAGAGAAGATATTTATGGTGAAGATACTAAGAGATCCAAATAGTTGTATTTCATAAAAGAGAAGTTGTGAAAAAGTTTTACCTGAACCATTGTGCTGTGAAAGTTACATATGAAAGCAAATGAGTTCTGTGAATATACATTTTGCGTGACCCTTTTCTTTGTGTGAAAAGTAGTCTATCAAAATATAACTAAACTTGTTTGGTTTCTTGTATATAAATTTAAATTTTAATACTAACATAAACCAATGTTGTGTGAATGTGGTAATTGGGAATTCAAACTAAGTGAACAATGAGGAAAGTGAACGGGAACTCATTAAAGAACATTCAAAATTACTAATTTTTTCTTAATGACACATAGGATATCATAAAGGAAAGTGAAACTATTTTCATGGAGGATTTCACATGTCATGTGCGAAAGAGTATTTTGACGATCAATGAGCACCTACCCGTACTTAGTGCAGTGAAGAGATAGTGATTCCTTGCCTTGGAATGTGTGACAAAGTGTTATCTCAATGTTATTTGTGATTAAAATAGGGGAAAGGGAGTGTCCCTATGTGTGAGTAGTGATAATAACACAAATTATTGAGATGGGAGTAAAACTGGGGAGGTCTTGAACTATCCATGAATCATTGTAAGGCGAGTGACCCTTGTATTTGAGTTCCCTAGCCTAAACCCACTACAAAACAATAAATTAAGTGGAATTTTGAGCATGGGAATAATTTTGTTGTATGCTCCTTAGATTAACCTAGTATGGGTGAACGAATTAAAATATTTATGTCTTGTATTCATGGTTTACTTACTTTCTATAATACGTAAATAGTTGTGTATAGGTTAAGTAATCATTTATCAAATTGGATTAAAGTAAAGGTAATTGAAATATCAATCAGATCATCATTAAAAGAATAACATAAGAGTGACCCTATTAACAGTGATGTCAAGATCAATTAGGATAACAAGATTTTAAGGATTAAGTGGTGAAATTGGAAAAAAGTTTCATACCCTGATTCACCCCACCTCCCCCCCATTTGGGTATCTCTCACAAAAGACCCTTATGGTTCTAAAAAAGGTCAAACATGAGTCTCTCCCATAAGAAAACTAGGGTGTCATTACAACACATCCAAAATTTCAATTTTTCCCTAAATGGAAATAATGAACATCTCACTTATTTCCTAATAAATCACAACAACTCGCACCCAAATCAAGGGAATCCAAATGTTCCTATAAACCCTCACCAAAAAGAAACCCAATCAAAATCTCAATCAAATCTAACTGACCATTTACACAAGGGTAGGTCTCTCTCATAGTTACTACACTTCCATGAATCATTGTGAAATAATAGATAACAAATAAGGAAACCATAAATAATAGTGGAATTCATAAGCAACATAACATTTGAAAAATGATCATAACCCTCACAAGGTCAAGTGGGCCAAAATGATTGCTAGAACTACCCCTCGTGGGTTTTTGTTAAATCCAATTAAAACCCCTATTTATGAATCATATGAATAATATAGTACACGTCATATTTAATCATGCTATCCCTTAAGCTAGAACCCATTGATATATTCTTGATGAACCTCTCCTTTGTTTTAAAAAACCATTTCATTAAGATATAATTTTCCCTTGACACTTAACTTTAAACAAAAATACCATTTTAAATAAATTTAAATTCGAAAATCACATTTAACATACAAAATTGAACTCACACCACCCAAAAAAACCATATGTCGGGAAACTGGCACTTTTTTTACCATGGTGTCACCATCAAACCATTTAGAATGTTATATGTTCCTTGTTAAATATTATATCAAAGATATACCAACCTATTTTATGGAAAATATCATTCAAGGTTAATCCAAATTACATGGATAGTATTAATGATTACACAAGCATAATATAATACAAATGATCAAGAGACTTTGTAATGTAATGGACACCTACCTCAACAGATAATCCATAAATAAATATCAAGATTATACCAACCACCAATGATCCATCTATCCCCTGTGTCATCCATGAATACATATGAATCAAACAAAAAATCATTTTAAAATTAGAACTAAAATTAGTATAAATGATGCTAAACTCACCAGGTAATATAACTGCTGATGTGGCCTTAAAAACACATATTTTGTCACATCTTTTTAATTAATTTTTATCAATTTAATTACTTATTTTGACACTTTTTAACAAATAATGGCTCTTTTGTATTTGTATTTTTATTTTAATAATTTATCAATTTTTATAATTAATCATGTGTTTTATGCTTTAAATTAGTTAATTTATGTTTTACTTTATTTAATAGTCTAAAAGTTGTTTATTTAGTATTGGTGTTTTTGCCTGCTTAATTGATAATTTTACAATAATTAGCTAATTAATTAATTCTGCTTTGGCACTTAGGTAATGAAGTCTTAATCTAACACTGCTTGTATTAATTATTATATAATTTTAAGTAACATAATGTTTTAGTCATCCTTTAAAAATTCATTAATTATAATATAAGATTATAAACTTGTTGTATTTTTATGTCTCTTTGAATTCTATTTCATTAATTAACCTAATCGTTTAATAATATAATAATTATCTTTATACCTTAAATTAATTTAATTTGATATAGTAACTATTTTAAAAAATTTAACTTTGTCTTATAAATGTTTAAATTTTATGTTAACTTATAAAAATTTAGTTTCTTTTTAATTTTATAGTAATAAATTAAGTTTTATAAATAGAATTTATTAATAATTTAACTTAAGTTTAATTTGTTTTATAAATATATTAAAGTTTATGTTGTATTAAAATTATCAATTATTTTAATTAAGTTTTTTTTCAATTAATTATATTATTTATATTTTAATTTAAGTTTTAATTCAATTTATTTTCCTCTGTGGCACCGTAAACACTTAGTATGGTCTCATCGGTTTGAGCCACGGTCTCACCGTGACACACCTCACGGACGCATCATTTCTTGGTCCACTGTGCTACTCCACCCACCGGTTTCATCACTGTCCCACAGTGACTCCACACGGTGCCACCGTTAATCTCTCTTGCTGTCATTCCATTTTCCTTTTATGATGTCTCCTGCTACCGTATTGCTTTCACAATTTCACTGTAAAAATTGGCACCATTTTTACCTGGCACCGTTCCATCTATTTTATGGTCTCACCACAACTGCTACCGATGTCTTCGTTTCCACACTCCCTTCACATTGCCTCAACGACCGCATCCCCATTTCTCACCTTTGAATCTCCTGTTTCAAAAGAAAAAACACAGAGAGAATCTGAGTCACTGATCTTCATCTACGGTTCAATTTCACTCACCACAATTTCTTTGTGATTCTGAAAGAGAAATCAAATAGGGATGCAGTCGGATCAAAAATTTTAAGAAAAGAAGGCGACGGAGAAACCTGTCGGAGACCGTGCTGAAGGTGTATTTGCACAGCGATGGATTTGCTCGCAACATTCGACGATTCCTTAGGCAGTTCTAAGGAGTCAACGAGTTGGTAATGGATTGAAAGGATCACAAGGTTGAGGTGCGAGGTTAGAATGCGAATCCAGTGATGGTTCGAGGGAGACTTCAGAGGAAAAGAATCCGCCACACCAGAGGCGATCCGCCGCTGAGAAATAGGGCCATCTGATCCGCTGCTGAAGAGGTGATCTGCGCCGCTGCTGAATTTCTTGGAGAAGAGGAGCTGGGCCGAGTTTCTTCTGCTGGGTAGCCGAGGACTGCCGCGCTGGAGGAGGAGCACGCCGCCGTGAGTGTGCGCTGATGCAAGCAGAGGGAAGTCGGAGCTGTAGTGTTGTAGAGAAGGAGAGGAGTCCGCCGATTTCCAGGAGGGAAGAAGACCTCCTTTGCAATGAATAAGATAATAAAAAATATAATAATAATAAATTTAAAGTAATACAAAAGTAAAAGTAAAAATAAGTAAATTAAAGTTAAAGTTGCAACTTTAATTAAATCTAATGAATAGAATATAATTTAAAAAAATTATTATTATGAATTAAAATAACTAATAATATCAATAAATAGACAAATCATAAATTAAAATTTCAAACTAACTTAATAATAATTTAATACACTATTAATGGTATAATTATATAATTAAAAATATTTACACGTAAACTATGAAATATACTTAATAATTTAAAAATATTTAAAACTTAAGTAATATTTCTAATTACAATATTAAAATAAAATAATTAATAAATTAATCCAGAAAATTAATTTCTTAAATAGTAATAATAAAATTATTAATACAATCTAAAATGTTATCTTAATTACTTATTTAATCATGTTTTCAATTTTTAATAAATTAGTTAAAATTGTTAAACTAAAATTTTTAGTTTTTATCAACTTAGTTAAATTAACAACTTATTAATTAATTTATTTATTACCATAGTAATATTAACTGGACAATATTATAAATAATATAAAAGTAGATAGTAAATATCATTTTAAGATATTTATTATTTTACTTTAATTACTTTTTAATATGTATAATAATAGTAACCATAAAATAATAACTGTAACATATTAATTTAATTTTGTTGAGTTTTAATTATTTCATTTTGTTTTTAACATTGCAGGTTCGTTCAAGGCACTAAAACACGTCCATATTCATCTAACGAACTCACCGTGAGTTAGTTATGTGAGAAATTCTAGCATGATGTTCTGGTCGCGAAGAAACGCACGCGTGAGGTGCACGGATGAGGGAATTTCCAAGTTGGTGGAAATCGAGCAGTGACATGCAGCTTATGACAGCAGGGTACTTAAAGCAGAGTAGCAGTAGACTAAGAGGACTCTCTAATTTGTTTTCATTCCATGAACATATCCATCTGGGAGCAGACTCCGAGGAGTAAAACTAGAGTCAAGTTGGAGACTAAGGAGCCCGAATGTAGAACAACACTTGGGGAGTTCTTCTTTCTCCTTTATTTAATTCTTGTACTGTACTACAGATGTTTTCAATGCTAGATTTCATTATGATCATATGATGAATTGTTTAAATCAGGAATTTTATACTTTGTTAGTTTATTCCTTAAAATTCATAACTTATTTCTTTTCTAACATTATCATCGATCGACGAGATCAATTTTAATGATCATGTAAGTTGGTCAAACCTTACATTTCTGTAAAAAATTTATAGTTTCAAGTTTAATCGGAGAGATTGAACTTAGTCGTCATCTTTTTGAAACATTAATGTCATTTCAGTTGGAATTTTACGGTGAGTTTTATTTCAACTGTATTCTTCTTCAAATTCATATTAGTGGATAAATTTTGGAGCGGAGAACTCTAAAAGTCATACCTCTGTTTTATGTATGTACTGGTGAGCAAGATATATCAAATATAGTCTTAAGATTTGATTCAATAAATTTTAGTGGAGAATTATCTTTTTAACCAACATGTTTAGAATTCCTGATTGTTATTTTTTGATCGTTTTTCCTTGTCTTGTTGCTTTATATTAGTATACTATATTTCTCCAATTTATCATACTTAGTGTAAATTTTAGTTTCTATTTTAAAATACTTGTTTCATTATCCTGTTTCCACTACATCTTAATAAAAAAAAGTAAAAATATGTTTTCCACACTGCTGACAACATTGGGGGTTGAAAATTCAAAAACCTTAGAAATCACTCATCTACATTCTCTGTGGATCGACCTTGCACTGCTATACTATTGTAGGAGTAATAAATGTAATTTTGAGGGTTGTGATGACCACCAGACTATTCAACTGCACAAAAGCAACAAGCCAAATGTGGGGTCTACTCTGAACACCCACCTAGACCTAAGAAACAAAAAAAAATCAAATTTATCAACCCAAAACAATATGAAAATTCATCAAACATCATGAAAAAACTTAAATAAATGCACTGAGTAGTACACCAAAACTCAAATGAAAAGCAATATCGAGATTTCAATATTTCTATGTCTCCTATATGTGCCACACATGAAATCCCCATCAAATAAAAGAAATCCAAACATACTCTTATGGAATCAAAAATCAAAAACCAAAATTTAAAATGGAATTAGTGGTGGATAAATAGAATGAATAATGGATAAGATTGGATAGGATATTACCTATGACAGTCATGATAAGAAAACATTGGATCACCTTGTCATAACCGGTCCCCCAGGGCCCATTCCGTGACTACCCCAAGCCCGCTTTCCATAGGACAGAGGTTGGTGACTAGCACCAAAAGGCATTTCCCTAATACCGAGAACGCATTGCATTTATAACCTATAAACACATGCAACCAAGCACACTACAAGATACGAACATAAGTAAAACTCTACAGCAATAAGAGTTCTGAATGTAATAGGGTCTGGAATATAAGCCCAACATGTAAAGGTACAAGTACAACTGAAATACAATACAACTAAAGAAAGAGAAAGACAGCTACCGGGTCATCCTCCGAGGTTCCAACTTGAAGGGTAGGTACAGATCGCCTCGCAACACTCCACATCCGCCCATCTCCTCTACGTACTGACAAGCCGTATGGTCCACCTCTGGGTCCTGTCTAGATCTGGTACACTCTTCCTCAATCAACGATATCTGTCGTCTGCACCAAACACAACAAGGTGCAGACATATCCCGTGCATAAGTGAGTATAACGATACTCAACATGGACCCCGAGACCCTCAAGGTCTAACAAAATCCACCAAGGATAAACCACAATGCAGGAAATGAACTAACAACCCTACTTAGGTATATATCCATACATATACCTATGTTATCAAGTATACCCATCTCAATCATGAGGAAAACACAGAGTCCAACTCAAAGCCCAAATCTCAACTGTTCCACAAAGGAAAGAATACCACGAAGATAATTACCATGCAGGTACGCCACATAGAAGAATACCACCAAGGTATTACCATGAAGGAAAAATACCACAAGGTACAGACTCATCTCAATCCAGGTATTTCTTAGGTGTAGTAGTAGAGATGATTAGATGTAACTACTGAATCATCTTACTCTGTTAAGAGGCTCTATTGCTGACCCACACATGATCGCTCGGTGATGACCCACAAAGGATCGCTCGGTGCTGAACCACACAGGATCGCTTGGTGCTGACCCACATAGGATCGCTAGGTGATAACCCATAGAGGATCGCTCGGTGATGACTCACACAGGATCGCTTGGTGCTGGCCCACACATGATCGCTCTTCATTATTCATGTCACAGCCAGCTACTTGGTTCTCGCACGAGGCTTACTCATCTCCAGGAGGGTCCTATCCTCAAGCCACTAGTCGACACTCCAGCTACCACAAAGTCCCATGAAGAAGTATCTCAATGGCCCACCACATCATTGGGGTATCAATACAATAGACGGTGCGTCAATCAGACGTCATGTCTGTGAGTTATTAGACTTTATGTCCAGAGGGACCGGTTGGATTCGTGCTCGATCCAACCCGACCATACTCAAGATTTATCCAAATCTACAATGAGATATACTCAAAAGGACCATCTCTCTCCAAGGTTACTAGCACCACTGATGGTTCATCAAACGGAAGCCCGGTGGCAAAGTTATGGCTAAAAGAGCGTAAATGGGATGAAGTTGGCCTGGGTCTGGTCCGACCCGGCCCAACCCGGCCTGGGCCAACCCGAACCAGTTCGCTTCGACCCGTCTTATTGGGTATATCCCACTATGCGGACCGACCCATGCTAGATGGCCCGACCCATGATGGGAGGTCCGACCCGTGATGGGCGGTCCGGCCCACGCTGGGCGGTCCGGTTTGGCAGCCCGACCTGGGCAGCATAGAGGCCGCGAGGGCCGCGTGGGGCTGCAGGTGGCCACGGTTACCGTGGGGTGCCGCGGGTCAGTGCGGGGGCCACATAGGCTGCAAAGGGTCATGGAGGGCCACGAGGCCACGAGGTAGCGCCAAAGGCCGTGGGGCGGCGGTGGCCATGGGCGGTGTGGCCACGGGGCGGTGGTGGCCGCGGGCGGGGAGGCCGCAGGGTGGTGTGGCAAGGCTTAGGGCGGCGCGCCGCCGGGGCTGTCTGTGTGGTGCGGTCACGCAACGTAGATTCACTGGTGGTTGGTTGTTCTACTGCCCTCCATTTGTCACCTTCGTCACAGCCGACAATGTGCTGGTCGCTACATCCGTTCGTCGTTATGGCACATGTCTCCATCTTCCATCCTGAAGGATACACCATTAAAGAAGAACGGTAGAGGGGTCGAGCCTTGTTTGTTTGTCCAGCACCATCCACATTAGAGCGGTAGAAAGAGACTTAACAAGAAAATGAATGAAGAACGTCAAACCCTAACCTCTCGTAATGATAATTCCCAAACCCGCAAAAGAAAACATCAATGAATCAACTAGTTAGAGAGTTGGTCCACGTTCTTTGTTTTAGAAGGGAAGAACATGGGAATATATAATCATACACAACTAAACCCCTACCTTGATTTCCTTTTGATGTTGGAAGGGGTGAAGTCAGTGACGTCGGTGTTTCCCCTGATCGTCTGTTCGTTGTCGTCAAAGTTGTTCCTTGTCGGCGTGACCGTTCTTTGTTGGGGAGCGTGTTCTTCGTTGGAGAACACATTCTTCATTGAAGAGAGTAATCCTCCTAAAGGTTCTCCTCTCCCAAATCCACCAAAATTAAAATTACCCAACATAATAGAATATGTTATTTAATTTAATATTGGTATAAAATAGGTTGGCTTAATTAATTAAAGGAGAGTTGGCATAATTAATTAAAGGAGAGTTGGCATAATTAATTAAAGGCGAGTTGAGAGGCTTTTCTCCAATAATGAGGGGTTCTGGTTATCCCCACCACCAAGATTTGAATTGGGGGTTTTACTAGCTCGAGTGGTCCCCACCACCGAGCATTTAAGTTAGGAGGTTTTAACCTCTCGTGGTCTCCACCTCCATAGCCTTCACATGGGAGGTTTATTAGAAATAAAATAAATGTTTATTTTATTGTATTTTTCATTCCCACGAAAAACCCCCAAAACTATCTTTTACCCTTGACCTACTACGGTCGAGGTGAAGGTCTCCTTAAGCGAATAATGACACTGCAAGTTCAATGGTGTCCTCTTTTTTCAATTACCAACAATGGTTCAAAAGTTACAAAAACCCACTCGTACGTTAACTGAACGTACCCGAAAAAAAGTTCAGAAAATCATTTCGGGCACACGGGCCTCAGAATCACACACCGTCAGTTTTCACAGAATCATAAAATTTCCATATATTTAAAAAACATTACATGGAAATTCCGGGTCATTACATTCTCCCCACCTCAGGGATTTGCATCCCTATAATCCATAACTCAAACTAATGGAACAAGTGGGGGTACTGAGCATGCATCTGAGCCTCCCACTCCCTTGAGATCTCTTGGAGGTTCATGTGCTACCAGCGAATGCGCACCAAAGGAATCAACCACCCACAAAGGACCAGCTTCTATCAATCCTCAATATCCCCTGGAACCTCTGGAAATGTCTCCCCATCATCGATGTCCAGCTCTCCATGGTTGATGATGTGGGAAGGGTCATGCACGTATCTCCTCAACTGAGATACGTGGAAGACATCGTGCACCCATTGCAACTGAGGTGAATGAGCTAAGCGGTATGCCACCTCACTAACTCTAATGAGGATCTGAAATGGTCCGATTAACCTCAAAGATAACTTGCTGCCTCAATCAAATCTCTGTAAACCTCATCTAGGTGAGACCTGTAGAAAGATGTGGTCACCATCCTCAAAATCTAGAGGTCTCTATCTACTATCAATGTATGACTTCTGCCTACTCTGTGCAGTCTTCATACACTCCTATATGATCTATACCTTCTCTATGGTAGCCTGTACCATCTCTATTCCCACGAGCGATGACTCCCCTGGGTCAGTCCAGCACAATGGTGGTCTGCAAGGTCACTTGTACAATGTCTCAAATGGTTCCATCCAAATGGTGGAGTGATAGTTGTTGTTGTATGAAAACTCCACCAAAGGCAAGTGATCCTCCCAGATGCGACTGAAGTCGAGGACGCAAGCACACATCATGTCCTAGAGGGTCTTAATGGCCCGCTTAGTCTGTCCATCTATCTGAGGATGGAAGGCAGTTCTGAAATGAAGCTACATCCCGAAAGCCTCCTGAAATCCCTTCTATAGCTGGGAAGTATAACGTGCATCACGATCAGAGACAATCGTCGAGGGTATTTTATGTAGCCGCACAATCTCCTACACATAGAGTTGTCCCAGGCTCTCTACTAAACCCTTCACTCTGATCGGTAGGAAGTGGGCTGACATGGTTAGTAGGTTGACGATCACCCAGATAGGATCATGACCTCTGGATGTATGTGGAAGTCATGTCATGAAGTCCATGGATATCCCATCCCACCTCAACTCTAGGACCTCTAAAGGATAAACCAAGCCTGATGTTACCTGATGCTCCTCTTTCACTTGTTGATAAGTGAGGCACCGAGAGACAAACTCTTCTACTTATTTCTTCATCCATAGCCACCAGTGCAGTCGTCAGAGATCCTGATACATCTTTTCCACTCTTGGATCTACCGCTAGAGGGGATGTGTGGAACTCCCTCATAAGTTCCTCCTGAAGTGACACTGGTACCATGGTACGTCCTCTAAAGTGGATGAAAAGCTCTCCACCTTCATAAAATCCATTAGGTGCATGTACTATGGATATCTTAACATGTCGAGTCTCGCAGTCAGTGTCCCCGCACCGTGCCTTCTTGACTCGCTGAAGAAGTGTGGTAGTGACTATAAGAGACAGAAGGAAATATGCTCCATCACGTTTCACGAAGGATATCTGAAAAGCAGCCAGCTGCTCCGTCACCTCACCTAGAAGCTGTATACCAGATATCTGGATGAGAGAATCTACTACAACATTTCCATTCCCAGGAGTATAGACTATCCCGAAGTCATAGTCATGGAGGAACTCAAGTCAACATCGTTGTCTCAGGTTTAGGTCCTTTTGAGAGAAGATATACCTTAGACTCTTGTGATCAGAGTACACTGTAAAACGTTCTCCCATCAAGTAATGTCACCAAATCTTCAAGGCGAAGTCCACTGCTACAAACTCTAGGTCATGGGTAGTGTATTTCTTCTCATTCTATCTCAACTGTTGAGAACCATAAGCAATTATTTCTCGCTCCTACATCAGGAAACATCCGAGCCTAGTCCCTAATGCGTCACAGTAGACTATGTACGCTACACCCTCCTCCCGCAGCCTCAATATGGGTACACTAATCAGCCTCTTCCTCATATCCTAAAAACTCCACTGGTATCTCTCCAACCACATGAAGGGTTTCCCCTTCTTCATAAACGCTGAAAGAGCTGCTGAAACTCTTGAGAAATATGGCACAAATCTCTTGTAGTATCCATCCAAACCCAGGAAACTTCATACCTCCGATACACTCCTGGGTGGCTCCCAAAAAAGTACCGCCTCAATCCTCACTGGATCTACTGCAACTCTAGCCTCTAAGATGACGTGTCCCATAAAGTGAAACTCTCGGATCCAGAACTAACACTTCAAGAGCATACCATAAAGCTGGTGCTCTCAGAGGGTGTCCAGTACTACCTGCGAATGATAGGCATACTACTCCTCAGTATCCAAGTAGATCAGAATGTCATTGATGAAGACTACTACAAAGCGATCAAGGAATAGATGAAAGATCCTATTCATGAGTCCCATGAACACTGATGGAGCGTTGGTTACCCCAAATGGAATAACTAAGAACTCGTAATGGCTGTACCAACATCTGAAAGCTATCTTCTGCACATCCTCATCTCGTACTCTGAGATGGTGATAGCTTGATCTGAGGTCTATCTTCGAGAACCACCATGCTCCCTTTAGCAGATCAAAGAGGTCTTCAATCCTCATAAGTGGGTACGTGTTCTTTATGGTCACCTGGTTCAGGCACCGATAGTCAACATAAAGCCTCAATATCCCATATGCCTTCTTGGGGAACAAAATCAGGGCTACCCAGGGAGAAAAACTAGGTTGAATGAACCCTTTCCCCTATAAGTCCTCCAGCTGTACCCGCAGCTCATGATGCTCCTCAGGAGCCATCCGATACAGTAGTGTAGATATCAGTGCCATCCCATGGTACAAGTCAATGTAAAATTCCACCTCTCTAGGAGGAGGTAGACCCGAAATATCATCAGGGAAGACATCCGTGTACTGGTCCACCACTACAGGATAACTCGGACTGTCCACATTAACTGCTACGAGGGTAAGGCTAGCTAACTGAAGAGTGATCGGCTGCACTCTCCTTCGGGTAAGTCCATCCTATGCAGAAAAGGCTCCCTTCTCACCGGTGAAGGTAAACCTGGTACTATTCATGCAGACACACTGCACTTTGCACCTAATATAGTCAATCTGAGCTTGGATTGTAGATAACCAATCCATACCCAAGATGACTTCGTAAGGCCTCAATGCTGCTACTAGGAGAACCCAGCTGAAACACTCGCCTCCTAGAGTAAGGTCTCACTGCCGCAACTAGTGCGTAATCATAAAATCTTCTCTATTAGGAGTCTCTAGCTGTAAGGATCGATCCAAAGGCTCCATCAGAATCTCCGAGATCCGAATGAGGGTAGTGGAAATAAAATAATGACTGGCACCTGTGTCTATAAGTACTGTAGCTAAGGTGGAGTTGACACAGATCGTACCTCGTATCATCTCCAGAGTGCCATGAATGTAGGACTCAACTACCTAAAGCTGAGATCACCCATGTCTTCCTACTCCATATGGTCGGGTTGGACCACCTATTGGTGGTGACGGTAACATCTCGAATCGTCTCCCACCGCCAGCTGCATGACCAGCTCCTCTGCCACGTCTGCCTTCTCCCTATTGACTTCCTTAGTAGAATCTCTATCTCTACCTAGGAGGTCCTTTGACCATCTTCTGATCATCCGTATGGTGGGTCGGACAGTCATGATTCATGTGACCCTGTCCGCTGCATGCATAACACTGCCCACTCATGGCATGACTGGCTCTACCTCGGGTGCGCCTCACAACCGATCCTAAATCCTGCGGTCATCCACCTGTAGGTCTGGTCCTTTTGGAACTCTATATCATCTGTCTACTCCCAAAAATAGAAGACATCGGTATGTGATGTATGGGGGTGGGTCTCACTACCGGTGACTAGTTATCAAGAAAAATCTCCACTAAGAGGGCTTTCATTAACACCCCTGCCTGCATCGGAATGCTGAGTGATATCATTGAAGCCTTGATCTCCTGCCTGAGTCCTTTTTCAAAGGTACATGCCCTGAATAATGTGTCCCGAACCATATCAGTGGAGTAGCGTGAGAGGCCAGTGAACCTCACTGAGTACTGAGGCATAGTCATGTTTCCCTACTGTCGATGAAGAAGATCCTATATGTGCACTGCACGAAGAGTCACCAGAAAAAACTCTGCCGGAAACAGGCTCTCAAAGTCTACCCAGAGAAGCATCACCTCATCATGATACTAGAGCATAAAGATCCACTATCTTCCTCTTACTGCCTATAGAAGACTGGCGGCAAGGATCAACATGAGATCGTCTGGTGTCCCTATATGTCAGAAGACTCTCACCACGACTTCCAGCCAATCCTTAGTCACCTGTGGGTTTGTCTCTCCCCTAAAACTGGGTGGACTCTAGTGCTGGAACTCATGTAACACACTCAAGTAGCATGCACCCTTTACTGCTGGGGCTGGTGGCATCGGTGAACCAACAGGTAATGGTACCGCTTATGCCTCCATTGGTGCCTCTACTGAAAGAGGGCCCTCCACTGAGGCCTCATCACTCGGTGGGCTGTCAGTGATACTATACCCAGAATCCTAGCTAGCTATCTACGTGGAGGCATCCTGGAAAAGAACAGGTGCACCACAGTCAATAAGTTATACCTGATGAGCTTACTCAAAGGGATCACAATGAAAACTCTTTAAAAACACACATGCAATTAGGGTTTTCGTGCACTGAGTCGGAAATCAAAAGTTAGGGTCCTGGTGTATGTATACGTCAGCCACCGCACCAACACTGGATTCCCTAAACTGATAACCACACTCACTACACTAAACACTATTTCTATTAAAAGAAAGATCAGAGTCCTATGTTCTATGGTAGAACCGACTCCTCTGATACCAATTTTTCATGACCTGTCCCCCGGGGACTGTGTCGTGACTACCCCAAGCCCTCCTTCCATAGGCCATGGGATGTAAACTAGCACCGAAAGTCATTTTCTATATAACCGGGAAGGAATTGCTTTTATAACTTGTAAACACACACAACTAAGCACACAAAGAGATACAAACTTAAGTAAAACTGTATAGAAAAAAGAGTTTTGAAAGTTAGAGGGGTTGGAATACAAGCCCAATAGTAAAGGTACAAGTACAACTGAAATACAATACAACTAAAGGAAGAGAAAGACATCTACTGGGTCATAATCTGTGGTTTCTACCTGAATGGTAGGTACAGATCTCCTCCTCAGCACTTCACGTCCGCCCATCTCCTATGCGTACCGACACACCGTATGGTCCCCCTCCGGGCCCCGTCTTGCCCTGGTACCCTTAGCCACGATATGATCTATCCTTTTTCTGCACCAAACGCAACAAGGTTCAGGCATAACCCATGTAGGGATGAGTATAACGATACTCAGTAGGGACCCAGAGACCCTCAAGGTCTCACATAATCCACCAAGGATAAACCAAAAGGCATGAAATCAACCGAAAACCCTACTTAGGTATATGACCATACATATAACTATGTTATCAAGTTTACCCATCTCAATCATTAGGAAAACACAGAGTCCAACTCAAAGCCCAAAGATCAACTGCTCCACAAATGTAGGAATACCACGAAGATAATAACCACACCAGTATGCCAAACAGAATAATACCACCACGACATTACCATGAAGGGAAACTACCACAAGGCATAGACTGAGATCACACCATGTATTTCTTAGGTACAATATTAGAGATGATTAGATGTAACTATTGAATCATATTACTCTATTAAGAGGCTCTGCTGCTGACCCACATGGGATCACTCGGTGCTGACCCACACAGGAATGCTTGGTGCAGACCCACACTGGATCGCTCGGTGCTAACCCACACACGATCGCTTGGTGCTGACCCACACAGTATCGCTCGGGGCAGACCCAAATATGATTGCTAGGTGCGGACCCACACATGATCGCTCTTCATTTTTCATGTCACAACCAGCTATTGGGTTCCCGCACCAGGCTTTCTCGTCTCCTGGAGGGTTTTCTCCTCAATCCACTGGTTGATACACCAACTACCACGAAGTCCCAGGACAAAGAATCGCAATGTACTTCCACATCATAGGGGTCTCAACGCAATAGACGGTGCATCAATCAGACGTCCGACCTGTGAGTTATTAGCCTTTTAGCCCCGATGGCCCGGTTGGATTCAGGATTGATCCAACCCGACCGTACTTTAACTTTATCCAAATCTTCAGTGGGGTATACACAAAGGGAACGTCTCACTCCAAGGTTTATTGCACTGCTGAAGGTTCTTCAAATGGATGTTCGGTGCCAATGTTATGGATAAAAGAGCGAAAATGGGTTGATGTTGGCCCGGGTTTGGTCCGACCCAGCCCGACCCGGCTTAGGCCACCTCGACCCGGTTCTGGTCGACCCGTACCGCTATACGACCCAAACCGCTTGGAAGCCCTACCCACTGGGTCTGGCCCAGGCTGTGCTGGGCGGCCCGACCCGCATTTGGCATTGCGGCCCATGCTGGGCGGCCTGGCCCGCACTGGGCATTGTGACCCACGCTGGGCGGTCCGGTCTGGCGGCCCGGCCTGGGCGGCGCGGTGTGTCCGTGGGGCGGCGTTAGGCAGCGCAGATTCTTCAAGGGCCATGAGGGGCTGTAGAGGCCGCATGGGGTCACAGATTCCTTGGTGCGTCATGGGGGTAGCAGAGGGCGCGAAGGGCAGCGAGGCCACGATGTGGCACAGAATGCCACAGGGCGGCGGTGGCTGCGGGCAGCGAGGCCGCGGGGTGACGATCCGTTGTGGCTAGTCGTGGGGCGTAGTTTCACACCGTACCATCGCTAGTGGACGGTTTATCTGGACACCCTCTATTTTTCACTTTCGTCGCGGCTGGTGATGTGTCGGTTACCACATCTCTTCGTTGTTGTGGGATAAGTCGGCTTATTCCATCGCGAAGGATACTCCATTCAAGAAGAACAATAAAGGGGTCGGGCCATGTTTGTTTGGACCGCACCCTCCACGTTTGAGTGGCAGCAAGAGACTAAACAAGATCTTGAATGAATAACGTCAAACCCTAACCTCCCACATTGATTATTCCCAAACCCACAAAAGAAAAAATCCGCAGATCAATTAGTTTGAGAGTTGGTCCTTGTTCTTTGTTTTAGAAGGGAAGAACATGGGAATATATAATCATACAAAACTAAACCCCTAACTTGATTACTCATTAACGTTAGAAGGGGTGATGTCAGTGACGTTAGTGTTTCCCCCGATCGTTGGTTCATTTTCGTCGAATACGTTCCTCATCTGCATGAGCATTCTTCATTGGGGAGCATGATCTTCATTGGCGAATGCGTTCATCATTGGAGAGAGTAATCCTCAAAAGGTTATCCTCTCCCAAATACACCAAAATGAAAAGTATCCAACATAATAGAATATGATGTTTAATTTAATATTGGCACAAAATAGGTTGGATTAATTAATTAAATGAGAGTTGGCACAATTAATTAATGGAGAGTTGGGATAATTAATTAAAGGATATTTGAGAGGTTTTTCTCCCATAATGAGGGGTTCAGGTGGTCCCCACCACCAAGCTTTGAATTGGGGGGTTTACTAGCTCGGGTGGTCCCTACCACCAAGCACTAAAATTGGGAGGTTTTAACCTCTTGTGGTCCCCACAACTATAGCCTTAAAATATGAGGTTTATTAGAAATAAAATAAAAGTTTATTTTATTTTATTTTTTATTCCCACAAAAAATCCAAAAACAATTTTTACCCTCGACATACTGTGGTCGAGGTGAAGGTATCTTTAAGAGAATACCAGCGTTGTGAGTTCAACGGTGTCCTCAGGTTTCAATTCCGAGCACCGGTTCAAAAGTTAAAAAAACTCGCTCGTACATTAACTGAATGTACCCAAAAAATTTCAGAAATTCATTTCGGGCACACTGAGCCTCGGAGTCACGTACCTTTAGTTTTCACGAACTCGTAAAATTCCCATATATTTAAAACAAATTACATGGATATTCTGGGACTTTACACACCTAGGTCAAAGGGATAAGAGGATTAGAAACTGGGGGAGGGAGAGTAATCCCCTCCTCTACACATTCCCATCCAAGAGAGGAGAGGAAGAGGAGGTAGAGAGGCCACCTTGGAGAAGATTCAGCGTGGAGGTGGGGTCACTGCCTTGGATGGTAGTTTTCAGGGAGTAGGGCTGTAGAGAGGTCACGATGGTGGAGGAGGGCTGCCGACGATAGGTCGCCGGCGAGAGGAGAGGTCGCCGCCAATAGGGGAGGTTGTGAGGGTGGAGGAGGGCCGTCATGGGGAGAGGGTTGCTGAGAGGAGAGGGTCTCCTAGAGGAGAGGTCATGAGGGTAATGGGTGGTGGTCGTGAAGGTAATGGGTTAGAGTTGGGGAGATGAGTATAAGTCACCTGATGGATTCAATCCCACCATGGGTTTAAATAACCATATATCCACAGTTTTAATTAAAACTATGGCTATAAACTAAGAAATAGCCACAGAACTATAAAATTGTGGCTATAGGTATATAGATAAATGCAATTTTCTAGTAGTTAAAATATAAAATTTAACAATTCAAAAATAAATAAATCTATCCAAAAGAAAAGGGAATCATCTGGATCTGCAAAACTGGTGAATTTTTATAGCGAATGTCACTATTGAAAGAAATTTTAAAATCCCACAGTAAATATGACGACTAATGATAATCAAGTTTTGATAATATCTGAAGTCAATATGAATTCAAATTATATGGTATGGTTGATTGATTTAGGATATATTATCCACGTGTTCAAGGTTCGATCAATGTTTAAAACCTTTGATGATAGTATTTTCACAAAGAAATTACACCTTGTAAATAATAGATGAAAAAAGGTCACAAGACAATGAAGCATGAAACCAGGCTTTACTTATAAAAAGAAGTTGACTCTTCTAAATGTGTTGTATGTACCCAATATTAAAAAGAATTTTTTCTCTATTGATCTTCTATGTAATAAAGGATTTCAAAAGTTCATTTGAATCTAACATGGTTATCTTGTCGAAGGGAGTCATGTTTTTGGGGACACGATACTCAAATGATAGAATATATATAATTTATATTAATAATATGAATGAATTTTATACTTACATAACTGAGTGTTCTAATTTATTTCATGATAATTTTTCACATGCTAATTATAATTAATTAATAGTAATGAATAAGTCAAACTTAATTATCTTTCTAAATGAATTTAATAATTATGGAACATGTGAAGACATTAAAATTGATTAAGAACCATTTCAAAGTGTTGAATAAAATTTTAATATATTATAATTAGTACATTCTAATATTTGTGAATTAAATGGTTTGTTAACTCATGGAAGAAAAAGGTATTTGGTTACTTTTTTTGATTACTATATTAGATATTTACATATACATCTTCTTAGATCAAAATATGAAACATTTAATATGTTTGACAAGTTTAATGCTGAAGTTGAAAACCAAATACACAAATGTATTAAAGTATTATTCTCATATAGAGGTGGTGAATACTTTATAAATGAATTTAATGAGTTTGTGATGAAAATTGTATAATTAATCAATTTAATTCTCCTTACACACCTCAAAAATGGATTAGATGAGGAGTAAATGTGCACTATAGTAGAAATGTTAAATTTCATGATTAATGAATCTAATTTAACATTAAAACTATGAGGTGAAGCTTTATTAGCTATATCTCATATTATTAATAGTATTATTTCTAGGTAAACTATGTTATATCATTATGAAATTTGGAAATATAGAAGAGATTATATTTTATATTTTAATGTATGGGAATGTTAAACATGATATAGAGTTATAGATCTTATAAGAACTAAAATTGGTCGTAGAGAAATTAAAGGTGTTTTTGATGGATATACCAAAATTACCAATGTGTATAGAGTAATGGAAATGGAAGATAATTCTATTGTTGAATCAAAATACGTAGAGTTTTTTTGAAAATAATTTTTTTAAAGATGATGTATAGGTGGTCATTTCTCATACCCCTATATTTTGTGATTCATATATTTCAAATAAAATATTAGGGAATAATGATGATTCTTGAGTTAACCCTAAATAGAGGCCAAGACTAAGGAAGTATAAATATTTACATCCATATTTTATTTCCCCCAATTCTAAAATTTTCTTTATTGAGTGAGATCAAAATAATATTCTATTGAATATGTATCCCATGGTATTGACTTCAGAAGATGACAAAATGTCATATAAAGAATCTATGAATTCTAAAGATTTTGATTTTTGTAAAAAACAATTAATGATGAAATTGATTCTATTATGGGGAATAATACATGGGTCATTATGGATTTACTAAGAGTTTCATAAACTACTTGTTGTAGATGTGTTTTCAAAAATAACTATGATTCCAATAGTAACATTCAGGCTTCTAATACTAGATTGTCTTCCAAATGATTCCTACAAAAAGAAGGGATTTATTATTTTAATACTTATTCTCTTATAAAACAGATAACTTTGATAAGGATTTTATTTATATTATCTTTAATTAATAAATTTAATATCCCTAAAATGTGTTTAAAATTTCCTTATTAAACAGATAATTAAATTAAGAGATTTAGAGTGAACCACCAGAAGGGTTTATTTTACAAAAAAATGAAATAAAATACTGTAAACTAATTAAATATATTTATGGTCTTAAATAAAATCTGAAGTAATGGAAGGAGAAATTTGATTATATTATTTTATATAATGAATTTACTTATAACAATGTAGATAAATGTTTTTATTCAATGTTTTGAAATTAATATGGAGTCATTATGTGTCTATATGTTGATGGTATTTGTTTGAACCAATATGATTGGTTTAAATGTGAAAATGAATTATTTAATCTCTATGTTTAAAATGAAGGATCATGGAATATTTGATACCATTATAAGGTAGTAACATTATAAAAATAGTAGGTATTATTATTTAAGTAAATATCAATTCATAGAAAAAATTTTAAATTAATTTGACCATCTTTGTTTTACGGATTAAAATACTACATTTTATTATAGTGTTAAACTATTTATGAATATGAGTAGAGCTGTAGTACAACATGATTATGCAAGTGAAATTGGTTATTTAATGTATGCAATGTATTATAAAGACCTTATATTTATTTTTAATTATGTAAAATGAGTACGTACACAAGTAATCATGGAGTGAAAAATTGTAAATTTATAATAATAGTCTTTAGATACTTGAGAAGGAAAAAATATTTCAGTTTATACTATAATTATTGTCAAGATATTTTTAGAAGGATACATTGATGTGAGATACATTAATAGTATTGGAGATAATAAGTCCACATATATACCATTTCTTTTCTATTAGAGGTTGTTTTTTTTCTTGGGAGAGAAATAAACACACCCTTATTTCACAATTGACCATAAATTCAGAGTTTATCAACTCTATGGAATGTGAAATGGTGGTTGAAGGGATTATGAATCTATTATTGAATATTGTATTGTGGGATAGTATGATGACTCTTATTTATATCAATTTTTACAGTGAAGAAACTTTATCCAAAGAATATTGTTTAAATCACAATTTAAATTATAAATATATAATTTTGAGACATGATTTTTAATACAATTTAAAGAAAAAGGTGCTATAATGATTTTCAATATGAGATCATGTAAAGACATTCTAGATCCATTTAAAAAATATCTACCAAGAGAGATCATTTATATAACTAATGAAGATATGGGCTTTAAACCCATAAAATAAATCATTTTATTCCTGGAAACCCATCACTTTATTTAGTTAGATCCTATCAATGTGTATAATGGGTAAAAACATGGTACAAATATCATTGTAGAAATTGAAAATTATAACCTAATTACTTTAGGAGAGTAATATCTATCATGAAAATAGGTTGTGTTTTAAACTCTTAACAAAATATTCAGACTTGAAGAGTAATGTATTAAAAAAAAAGCATCACATTGTAATATATTTCTGACATGTACTAAGAAGTGGTTCCCCTTCTTGCAAGAGATAAATTGATTTCTACAAAGATTGTTCATAAAAATGATATAAGAACTTTTCCATAAAAGTTATACTAAATGAGTTGTTGTATAGAAAAATCATTGTATTTATGATATCTCCATATTATCTTAAATATTAACAAGTTTAATGTTTTGAAAACATGTAAATAAGATAATACTTTGAGATATTGATACTAAGTAAAGGATTGAATCGAAAGATACATTTATTATGTATAATGAGTCACTTGAGATATAAAGGGTTAATATTTATAAATAAAAGTGTGGGATTATTATAATTTTATTCATACAATAAACAATTAATGGTGGGGATCGAATTTTTTGGTTTTGATTTATTAGATGGAAAAATATGTGGAATCTCACATTAGAAATGGGGTAAATTTATCATAGCTAATTATTTATAAAAATGGGCCTTTGGAAATGTTTTCAATGAGAAATATATATTTTCTTGAATTAATCTAAATTACTTTTAAATTATATATTTTAGTAAAATATTTAAATTTATATAATATATAAAAAAACTAATAAAAACAAACAAAAACAAAATAAAATAAATGAGTTTATAAAAATGAATTATGATGAGATTATTCATAACAATTGGACTTCAAATTTTCATAATAATAATGGGTGGACCCCTCTAAGTGTTTTCTCACTTAGATAAAATTAGGTTATCTTTTGGTAGAAATAGTGAGAATATTTCAGTGTGATTCAAAAATATTTAGATCATTAAATAATGGGATAATGAGATCGACCTATTTAATCTCTTCAATTCGAAATTACCTAGATAAATTCTCCCAATATAAGTGATATAGGACTATTGGAATTGGTGTTTATCATTATTGAAATCATGGCCACATACTCAAGGGATATTTCGACTGAGAAACATACACCAAAAAGTGTAGGTGGATCAAACCGTTTTGTAAAATGAATTAAATTCACACAAAAAGATTAAAAGTTCATGATTTTCTCTCCATATTTCTATCTATTTTATAACACATATATCGCCCAGACATTACATCACCATTCACAATCGATGACCACCAAACTTGATAGTAGATACTATATCAATTTACATGTGGGATATGTGAGAGAATGAACATTTTAGAATATATAATGGGGGGAGAAGTGGATAATTTTGGTTAGTTACATATTTCCATAATGGTTTTGAATGAATCAATACTTAATATAAATTATAATTCAACCTAAAT
>CAUJRU010003082.1:0-57147 GCA_963277665.1 Viscum album
TTTTGAGAACCATTGGGATAGGTGCCTGTTGACGCTCCTTTCGTCACGGAATCTAAAGTTCGGAAAAGGGAATATCTGAGCTCAAAGTGATTCAACCTTTGAAGAAACATCAAAAATCGACAAAGGGATGAACAAGGAGAACACTGCCCATAGGTCGCGCAAGTTCCCTCATGGTCGCGCAAGTACACTTGCGCGACGCCTTCTGGTCGTGCAAGTGACTTGCGCGACCTAAGTGGTAACCGCCTGGTAACCGCCTGGGGTCTTCTTTTGCCTATAAATAGACCCTGTGGGCCCCCCATTCAAGGAGGACCTTTTTCCAGAAACACGGATTGAAGCTCCCGATGCCCAAGTCTCTTCTCAAAGCTTCCGGAACACTTCTAAGGTAATTTCTTACCTAGAACGGAAGATCTAAAGAGAAAAAGGAAGGCCTAAGTGTTGAAACTTATCAAACACTTGCGCACCGACTTAATTCCTCCAATATAACTTGCGCGTCCCTCTTCTGGAAGAACCTCAAGAGAATGGTAAAGGGTTTAATAAAGAGTCGCTCAAGTATTTCAACTCTGGTTGAAAATCGCGCAAGTACCCCTAATGTCGCGCAAGTATACTTGCGCGACCAATACTTGCGCGCCGCCGCAGGACTTGCGCGCCTTTCAGGACTTGCGCGCCCCTATCTTTTTGGGTGCCCCTCTTGCCCATTTTTACCCCTCTTAAGCCATTTCACCCTTCCTATTCAAGATTCAGTCTTCAAGATACTCTTCAAAGCCATTTATGGCATGATTTCTTGATTTGACATCCTTATCTGAAAGGAATTCTGTGAAATATCTCTCAAAACCTAGTGATTTAAACATCTTTATATCACCAAAGATTGAGAGTTCATTCATTTCAACCTCATCCTTTAAGATGAGAGAATCCTAACCTGGGTCTCCTTTTCAGGAATAAATCCCCAGTTATAAAAACCTAACTTGGGCATCTTTCTTAAGAATAAGCCCCAATCAAGTCCTTTAATCTTGGGCATCCTCCTCAGGAGTAGGCCCCAAACCTTAATCCCTAACCTGGGTCTCCTTTTCAGGAATAAGACTCAGTCATAACCTTGGGCTTCCTTTTCAGGAGTAAGCCCCAAGTCCCCTAACCTAGGCTTCCTTCTCAGGAATAAATCCTAGTCATAAATCTTGGGCATCCTTCTTAGGAGTAAGCCCCAAGTCTCTTAAAATTTCTCTTAACCAGTCATAAATTACCTTTGATTTGGTTTTCCTTTTCAGGAATAAAACCCAATCATAAGTCCCCTCCTAACTTGGGCATCCTCCTTAGGAGTAAGCCCCAAGATTAGAGTATTCAAATCTCCATGAAGCACATATAACTTTGTGGACCCTGTTCTTGGATTTTCTCCCTAAAAGTAAATCCTAAACTTTCGTCTATCTGGGCAGTCATCTATACATAAGCCCCAAAACAAATTCTTATGATTGCATCTTTTATGGCACAATTGTCTGAATTTTACCAATACCTCTTGTTTCTCACACCGAGCATGACTCACGTGAGCTTAGAGTGTAAAAGTAATTATGACATTCATCTTTGAGCCATCAATCATAAAACATCATATCCCATTCCTCGAACTACATGGGTTCTGATTCCTTTTTCAAAACAAAGGATACCTAGGTAGCCCATTTATGGGTCCGATCCCAACATTGAAATAATCTCTGTCCTTCTGAATGACGATAAACTTCAAGTGCCCCACTGAGTGGCTTTAAAACCAGCCTGGTCATCAAAATGACCAAGAGACTTTTATATAAATGTTTTGAAGGATACCATTGACCAAGAATCTCTAAACAAATATAGATGATTCTATATTGATGAAGAACCTCGAATACATATAAAAGCGCCACACAGTTTTAATGTCATGTTGCTAGGACTAAGGTGAACCAATATGAGGATATCAGTTCTGGGGATTTTTTACAGTTTAATGTCATGCTGGACGATGAAAGCGCCACACAGTTTTAATGTCATGTTGCTAGGACAAAATATAGTTTAATGTCATCTCGGACATATATAGTTTAGTGTCATGTAGGACATATTAATAACCAATGTGACATTTTAACGTCATGTTGGACGATAAGGGAACTGACACAGTTTAACGTCATGTTGGACGATGAAAGTGCCACACAGTTTAATGTCATGTTGCTAGGACACAATATAGTTTAATGTCATCTCGGACAAAATATAGGAACTTCTATACAGTTTATTGTCATGTAAGACAAAATCAGGGACTATGCAGTTTAAAGTCTTGTAGTTAGGACTATTGGTGCTGCACAGTTTAGTGTCATGTTGCAGGGACATAAGTGCGAATAGTTTAAGGTCATATGCATGGACCGTACAGTTTATCGTCATGCTGGACGTATTATAGTTTAATGTCATCTCGGACATATTATGTGACACAGTTTAATGTCATGTTGGACGAAGTTGTAGTTTAATGTCATACTGGACCATGGTGTAGTTTAAGGTCATACCGGACCTTTTCTGTATGAACCAATTGTAAGTCTTGGTTCTGGGAACAATATTTTGTGTTTATACAAAATACTTCTTCAGAAATCTGGCATTAGTTGGAGTCGTGATGTGTTCTCCATCCATTGAAATCAGAGAATACGCTCCATTGGAGTAGACCTTATGTACTGAATAAGGTCCTTCCCATTTTGGTTCAAGCTTGGGAGGCTTCTTTCCTGGTATCATTGGTGTTCTGAGAACCAATACCAATTCTCCCTGAATGAATGAACGAAGACGAACTTTTTTGTTAAAAGCTCGTGCTATTCGATTCTGATAGATTTCCAAGTGGTGCAAAGTGCACAATCTTTTCTCATCTAACTGTTCCAATTCATTCAACCGCTTTTGGGATTGCTCATCTGTTGATAACTGATCACAAATGGCTATTCTGAGTGAGGGCAATTGAACTTCAATTGGCAAGACTGCTTCTGTTCCATATACCAATGAATATGGAGTAGACCGCGTTGCATTGCGAGTGGTAGTCCGATAAGCCCATAAAGCATGATAGAGTTTATCAGGCCATGACCTCTTATCTTTATCCACCATCTTTTGCAGTATATTTGAAAGAGTCTTGTTGAAGGCCTCTATCTGGCCATTAGCCGCTGCATGATATCGAGATGAATGGTTGGACTTAATGTTGTATTCTTGATACAATCTCTTTACCTCAGAAGAACAGAAGTTGGTGTCGTTGTCTGTCAATATGGTATGAGGGACACCAAATCTAGTAATGATGTTAGACTTGATGAAGCTAACAATGCATTTAGAACTGACTTCTTTGAGAGGTACTGCCTCTGCCCATTTGGAAAAGAAATCAGTAGCAGTAAGAATGTACTTAAACTGCTTGGCCGTAGCTGAAGGGTAAGGTCATACCACATCCATTCCCCATGTGGAAAATGGCCATGAGTATTTAGCTGTATGAAGCAACTCTGGAGGTTGATGAATGAAATTGGCATATACTTGGCATGAATGACACTTCTTTGTGAAATTAACACAATCTTGTATCATTGAAGGCCAGAAGTATCCAAGTATTCGAATTTGATCAGACAATCTATGTCCAGACTGGTGGGCACCACAGACTCCTGCATGCACTTCTTTTATGACAGCCATTGTCTCTTCACCATCAATACATCTGAAGAGAACTCCATCAAAACCACGTTTGTAGAGAATTTTCTCGAGGTGGTTTGGACCATCATAAAGAGTAAAATTGACCACACGTCGCCAAATTTGTTCTCTCTCGGCTCTATCAGGTGGAAGTGTTCCATTTTGAAGGTATTCCCTGATAGGTGACATCCATCCTGTAGTATGACCATATGGTTCAGGAATGGGACTAATTTCATTAATTTCCTCTGTTCTGACTTGAACATAAGGTGAAATTGCACGACGGTGGGCAATACCGATGGTTGTCTCGTCCCGATTTGGATCTGCTAAAGCTGTGGCTATATTAGCCAGTGCATCAGCTTGAGCATTTTGTGATCTTGGGACATAAGAAAATGTTGGTTCTGAAGGGAATTCCGACATTAACTCTCTGACGTAATCATACAAAGGGATTAATTCTTCTTTTCTGATGGCATAATCCCCATTGACTTGTTTGATTACCAGGTCTGAATCACCTTTCACCTTTAAGTGATTCACTTGTGCTTGAAGCGCTAACTCCAAGCCTGCAATGAGAGCTTGGTATTCAGCTTCATTATTGGTACCACCTTCCCACAACAAAAAGGAATAAGGTAACACTGCCTTATCTGGAGAAATGAGCACAATTCCTAAACCAACTTTGTTGAATTTAGGATTTTCCATTTTCTTCCCTGTTGGACTTCTAGAAGCACCATCAAAATACATTTCCCATGTTTGAGGATTCTCTTGAATAGAAAAAACTTCCTCATCAGGGAGTTCGATATCTGAATACGTGTCTTCCACTGAAGGGTGTTCAGCCAGGAAATCAGCCAGAGCTTGGCCCTTAATTGCCTTTTGAGACACATACTGAATGTCGAACTGCTGTAGAATAACCTCCCCCCTTGCCAGACGTCCTGTAAGCATTGGACGACTAAGGATGAATTTGAGTGGATTATTACGAGATACCAATTGGACCTCGTGATGTTGCAGGTAGTGTCTCAGTTTCTGAACTGCAAAGATTAATGCTAGGCAACACTTTTCAATACTCGAATACCGGGTTTCTGCTTCAAGCATAGTTCTACTGAGATAGTAGAGACTATTTTCATTCCCAGCATCATTCTTTTGAGCGAGAAAGGCACCCAATGATCGCTCTAAAGCTATCACATAGAGGATAAGAGGTATACCCTCAACAGGTGGCATGAGTACTGGTGGACTTAAGAGGTATTTCTTGAGAACATCAAATGCTTCTTGACATTCTTTAGTCCACTGGTAAGTGACTCCTTTCTTCAATAATTTGGTAAAAGGTAAACTTTTTCCTGCCAAATTGGCGATGAAACGCCGAATATAGGCTAAGTGTCCTTGAAGTCCTCTTAATTCTTTCAAATTCTGAGGAGGTGACATACCAAGGATTGATTTGGTCTTCTCAGGACCGACTTCAATACCACGATGGCGTACAACAAAGCCGAGGAATTTTCCTGAGGTTACCCCAAAAGCACATTTTAAGGGGTTCATCTTCAAATTATGTTGTCGAAGCTTGTGGAATATGATTTCCAAATCAGCCAAGTGATCAAAACGTTGTTTGGATTTAACCACCAAATCATCTACATAGCATTCAACAAATTTCCCTAGAAAAGGTTTGAAGATACGATGCATGGCACGTTGATATGTTGCACCTGCATTCTTTAAACCAAAGGGCATCACCCGGTAACAAAACACACCTTGAGGAGCTCTGAAGGCTGTATATTCCTCATCTTCTGGGGCCATTCGGATCTGATTATATCCAGAATATCCATCCATGAAAGAAAGTACTTCATAGCCAGCCGTCGTATCAATTAAGAGTTCTGTAATCGGAACTGGAAAATCATCTTTGGGACAATACCGATTAAGATCTCTGAAATCGATGCAAACCCTAATTTGTCCGTTCTTTTTCTTTACTGGGACAATATTAGCCAACCACTTGGGATATTGAACTTCTCTGATGAAGTTAGCTTTGATAAGCTTATCCACTTCAGCCTCGATTTTGGAAGCATAGGTTGGGTGTGTTCTTCTCGCGGCTTGCTTGAATCCTCGATGTTCTTTTGGCAAACCCAAATGATGGGTGGCAACATCAGGATCAAGGCCAGGCATCTCTGTATAATTCCAAGCAAAAATATCTTTATTTTGCTTTAGAAAAGAAATATACATCTCTTGTTCTTCAAGGGTCATGGCCGCACTAATTAAAGTGGGGCGTGGATCTTTCTCTGTACCCAGATTTACTTCTCTGAGTTCATCCACAGTGGTAGAGATACCCTCTTCAAATGCTGGAGGAGCATCTCTAAGATATTCCTCTTCCTCTTCATCATGTGTTATATCTTCCGTTTCTACTTGCAAAGTAGATGAAAAAACGAAATTCTCATGATCATAAGAGATGTCAAAATTTTCACATTTTGAAGAAGAAGCTTCCATTTCCGACCCTATTGATGAAAAAGGGTCTTCTTTGGGAAATAAAGAGGAGATGATGGATTGAGAATCGACATCAACATTCACCTCTGGTGTTGCTATAACTTCTTCTGGCCTGATTAGCGAAGTATAGACTTGTTGGATTTCAGCAGACGAAATGAAAACGTCACCACTTATGCTTTCATCACTGCTTGGTAAGTTACCAATTTCTCCCATGTTGTCTGGCTCGATTGCCGTAATTGACATTATGGATCATTCCATAAGAGTATTTTTATTTGGGCCTATTTTGTCAATTTGACTGATAGGTAACACATAATCTGTACTCACATGTGAAAATGGATTTATTGGAATTTTTTCCAAACCATATGGAGCATTAACTTTGGTAATTTCCTTCATTGTAGATTTTTCTCTTCCCTTCATGTGATAAAATTCCGCCTCAATGTATTGAGACTCACATGTTTTGAACGGGGCCTTATCACCATAAAATGTTCCAACTTGACCATCGAAACAGTATTTGAGACATTGATGGTATGATGACGGAATAGCTGCATGCTGATGTAACCAGGGTCTTCCAAGCAAGATATTGAAAGCTGAGTCTTGATCAACAATCATGAAATCTGAATTGGAAACAAGATCTCCAAACTGAGTTCTGAGCGTAACTTCTCCCAGTGGTTCTTGTTCATTTTTATCATATCCTTGCAACATCATGGTAGAAGGAGATAAATCAGATTCCGTGAGGCCCAATCAACGAAGTGTGCGAATGGGCATGAGGTTGACTCCTGAACCATTGTCAATAAAAGCTCTTCGAACATCTATACCATTGACTTTTCCAGATAGGTACAAAGGTTTTATGTGCCCATGCACAACATCATCTTCATCTTTATCAGTAAAAGATATCACTGCATGGCATTCTGCAGGATTATTCTCTATGTGATAAATTTCAGCTGCAGCAATTTCAGCTTCAAACTCCTGAGGACTTGACAAAGCTTCGATGAGTGCTTCCCGAAGATCTTTTGATTGATTCAAAGCATCCAAAATTGATAATTTGGCTGGTACTTGGGCCAAGTGTTTCAATATATCATACTTTTGATCTAGAGGCCTGCGTTTCCCAATAGGAATATGCGGTTTAGCAGGTACCTTGGAAGCAGATGCTTTGGAAGCTGATGCATCTTGTATTGAAGTTGGCAACATCTTTGGTTTTGGAAAATTAGACTGATTAGATCCATTTACTTGCTAAGATAAAGAAGATGGAACATTTAATCGGTCTTCCAAAATAACTGTGCCGAAGCTGAGTTGGCCATTGGCAGAAGAACTTGCTTGTTCATTTTGAGCTCGCTGAAGGGCTCTACCACGAGTTTCTGCTGCATATACAGTGCTAGAAGGGGTAGAATTAGAGTAGTGGCTTCGGAAAGATCCACGTATTCCCCTATATCCTGAACCTCTAGAACTTCCTCGGGTTCCTTTATTTGATACAGGGAATTCAGGCTCATCAAGACTGGAATATGAATCTGTTAATTGAATCATATTAACAGAACCAAAGATCAATTCTTCGTCTGATAAAGACTCTTCCAAGTTAGCCTGTTTAGGCTGTGCCGTTTGGTGGGACGGTGCCCGTGGCTTTGAAGTAGATGGCATGAAATCTGCCAGAGTCAAAGACAATTTAGGCTTTGATACATACTCATCTTCTCCTGATTCCTCTTTCTTCTTTGAATTGCGCTGCCCTTTTGAGGATTTGTCCTTTGATGGAGGCTTTACTGAAGCTTTTGTAGGAGACACAATTGGCTTCTTCAATTGTGTTCGCAAAATGGAATGGGTCCGATTGATTGTCTTTCTGACCATCCAATCATCATATTTTTTCGCAGTTTTGCTTTTGACTTCCTGCCACTCGCCTCCTTCCTCTGGATCTGTAGCGGTAATACACGCTACATGAGCTGAAGAACCCTTCAATTTGACTTGTCCCAAGTCGACCATTTTTTGTAGGAGGTCTTTAAAGACAAAACACTCCTGGATGGGATGTCCCAACATTTGATGAAAGGGACAATAATTGGGACGGTCTTCATCTCCTTCCTTGTTTGGTCTCTTCGGCACTGGTAATTGAACCAAATTATTTTCCAGAGCTGAAATGAAGTAACCAGGAACTTGCTCACTTCGGAAAGAGTATGTTTTACTCTTCATATCCTCAAATTGTTTTCGTCGTTGATCTTTTTGATCATTTGGACGAAACAGCCTTTGTTGTTGGCATTCAGGAGGTGGAGCCCTTTGAGAAGATGAAGGTTTTGAAGTAGAAATAGGTACAGGTGCCTGTTTAAGCATAACTGTAGCAGTTTCTACTTTACCCATTCTTCTTCCTGGAGCTGATGGAATTACACGAGATTTAACCTTAGCCTGCATAAGGGAATCTTCAATCTGTTGAGCGATTGAAGTAAGGTCTCGAAACCCTCTTGTGTATTTCACAGGGATCAATGGCGTGCGTAATTCTTCACGCAAATTTGCCACACAGATTGGCAACAATTCCTCCTGAGGGAGTGATAAACTCAAGGAATACGTTAATCCCTTCCAACGAGCAATGAAATCAGAGACTCTTTCATTCTCCCTTTGCTTGCAGTTTGTAAGATCGAAAACTGTCGTTTTTGGCAAAGTTGAGCTGAACTGAAGAAGGAATTTTTGACGAAGATCCTCCCATCTGATGACTGACCGGGATTTCAAGCTTGTATACCAGACAAAAGCTGGTCCTTGCAAGGTTCGCACGAAGCATCTGAGTTTCACTGCTTCTTGTTGCTCTGGAGTTCCAATCATAGGATCACAACAAGACACGTAATGCGTCAAATGTTGTTCAGGGTCACCTGATCCATTAAAAGTAGGGAAAATAGGGTTTCCAAAACTGGATGGAGGAGAAATTGAATCTACCCATTCAGGATAAACTTTCTTTTCAGGTTGAACTTGCGCCCGTTTCCCTTCCATAGTTTCTAACCGAGCTGTTAATGAGTCAATAGTAGTTATTAACTTTTGAGAAACGTCAGGTTGAACTTGGTTTTGGGTAGGTGCAATGAATGGAGCTTGGACAGCCGTGGAGGTTGGTGCTGCAACTAATGGTAGTGCTGCCAACCGTTGTTGTGTTTGACCCGTAGGATTAGACCTCTGTGGGTGTACTGATATAGGAGGATATTCCTGATCCATCTCAGTAGTTACAACAAATTCCTTCGGCTGTCGGACTTCAGCATTCTTAAGAAGAAGACTACTCTGAAGTAGTTCTGCATTCAACCTTCTTAATTCTTTCATTTCTTCCTCCTGTTGTGCAAACCTTTGCTCTAATGAGAGTGATTGACCTCCTTCAGGGGAAGGGTGATAAGTAACCTGATTCTTTCCTTTCCCCTTATTGGATCCTTTTCGGAGAGGGGGAAGTGGGTTACTTGAAGGAATACCCAGATTTTGGGTAAGCCTTTGATTACGTGTGCGCACACCTTCTTCATTTAGGTCTGTGTGCGCAACTTCTTGAGCAGGAACCTCTTCATCTGATCCCTCTGATTGAGCCTCATCTGGTGAATCAGCAGCAACGGCAGTGATGACATTAATGGATGCATATTTCATGGAATCCTTTCTATCAGCATTTCTGTGATATTGTCTCCTTTTATGTCCATGATAAGGCATGGCATTCCGTTGACTTGATCCCTCAGGAATTTCTTGGAGAACCGTCACTTGGAGAGAATCTCCTGACATCTTGGCTCTTCGTTCCTCTTGAGGCTTATTCCCTAATCGAGAGAATACTGACTTTCTCTGAGGGAGGGATTGAAGATTTGAAAAAGTCCCCAGTCCGGTGGACTGGGGGTGTTCTTGTTGCTTCCGCTCAACTCCTCGAATCCCATTCGTTGATTCTGAGGGTTGGGTTAGAGAAGTCCCCAGTCTGGCAAGCTGGGGTGTCTCTTGACATGCTATTTCTGAGATCTTTTTAAAATCTCTCTTGATCTTGCAAATCTTAGTTCGGAAATTAGCTGGATGCATTAACCTGTATCCACTTTTATCACCTGGTTTACCAGACCGTTGGATGATTTCCGAAACTTCTGTCATTTGATGACGTGTTTGCTCCAGACGAGAGGCTTGCGCAATATTCTCGCCTGCTTGATGTAGGAGCAATTCGACAACCTGTTCTCTATATACTTGATTTTGAGAGGAACTAGTTGAAGCTTGATCTCGAGCAAGATTTTGATTATGAACAAAGCCCATTGACTGTGGCCGGCCATGGGCAATAACATTGCATGAGACCATTTTCGGCGGGCTTTGCTGACCGGAAAGCACTGTGAAATGTAGTGCTCGGTGAATACCCCATCCTCTGATATGAACATTAGATGGAGCATTGGAAATTAACTGACGTAATCTTCTTAGTGCGCCAAGGCATGAACGTTGAAGGGTTCTCTGTTTCTTTTCAGCCTTCGGATACCGAGAGACTGATAGAGATGCCAAATCAATCTGGCGTTGTAACCCTTCTATTATCTTAAGATGATTTTCATATTCATCGTAAGAGAATACCTTCTTCTTTAATTGACAAAGAGTTTTCCATATGTTAAGACGAATATCATGGATTCCATCATCCGTCAACATCTTTGGAATGTCATACTGTGAATCAGCCAAAGGCCAAAACATGACTGGTACTTCACCTTTTGCCAGTTTTTTCCTCATGTTCAGCATTTCCTCTTTATCATTAAATGAAGATTCTTCTACCTGTTTGGACCAGAGTTGGTGTTTCCTTGTTGTTTCATCGGATTCAACAAGATTGGTAGAGGAATCACTATTCATGCTGGAAGATGAATGACCCAGGGAAGGTTCGGAGAATAACCTGAACCCCAAGCTATCTTCTGATGGAGAAAGAGTTTCACCTGCCGATAGTAAAACTTCAGACATGACTGGTTTTACGTTTGCAAGTGCCTCGAGATAGGAGGGCTTTCTCGTCACTACATTGCCTTCTGAAGAATTTTCGAGACAATGTGAATCACTACTGCGGAGAGGACTTTCGCAGCGAAGTTCATCACCATGAGGAGGACCTTCATGATGGGTTACAGCAAAAGATGAGATCTCTTGCTCCTTGGTCTTCTGACCACACAGAGGGTTCCTGTGGTTCTCATCTGAAGAAGAAACTTCAAGATTGACCGAATTTTCATGAAGCAAGTCTTCATGAGGAAGTGTCTGTTGAAGACCTTCGGGATTAATGTTCCTGTTATTGGGAACTGAGGGAGTAGAATCTTGAATTCCGACAGATAAATGTCTGAGGGCTTCAAGAACTCCAGCATCGAGCAAGGCCTTGTTGCAGATTGGCCTTTGATCTCCTGACTGTGCTGGGCGGATCTTTTTCTTAGATGCCTTCTTACTCGCTTTAGAAATCACTTGATGACGAAAGTGATTGCTCTGAGCAGGTGTATGTGCCTGATCAGGAAAGATGGTCAGGTTAGGCTGACGATCATCGCTCAAATCAGGTGTATGTGCCTGACTTGGTTGTCCATATGATATGGGGGAGTAGGCCCCACAACCCTCTTGGACTGGAAAAAATGTGTGTGTCTGTTCCGGAGTGAATTGTTGATGTGTCACTCCACTGCTAGGGATAGATTTATGTGTCTGTCCCTGAGATGATGATGAAGCTGTTATGATATCCTGGCAAGCATCCAGAATATGAGCAGGAATTTGCTTCTGCTCTTTCACCATTGACAAAATATGTTTGGTGACTTCAGCCGCCGGAACAGGGATATACGTCCATTCCGGGCTTGGAGTAGGTGTATGTGCCTGCTCCTGTCCTCCTTTTCCTGTCAGTGAATCCTGACAGTACTCAAGTGTGGAGGCAGAGAGTTTAGTCGGTCTCCTGTTTGTCGTCGGGGCTTTCCGACTGACTTCTCCGTGCGCTACCAAACGAGACTGTTGGTAGGCTTGATTAGTATTAGCAGGTGTATGTGCCTGCTGATTACACTTCGCCAAACGCGGTTGACGAGATCCACCATATGTAGTCAGACGAGCCTGCTGACTAACTTCTGATGTATAAGCAGGTGTATGCTCCTGCCTATGGTACTCCGCCGGAATTGCCTGGCGGGATCAGCTTGATGCTGCCAGACGAGTCTGCTGGACAGTGGGATTAAAACGGACAGGTGTGTATGCCTGCTCGTTATTTGCCACCAAGTTAGGTTGGTGGACTTCTCCGGAGATGGCAGGGATGACAACCTGCCTATTGTTAACCGGATTCCGTCTCTGGCGATTCATCTTGCCTGCTCGGGTTCGAGGAACCTGAGATGAATGCCTGGAGTCGGTACCCTCATCATGTTGAGGGCGCACTACCGCACGAGTCTGGCGGCGATTGTTGATGGGAGCCCTTGAGAAGGACTCCTGTCTTTTTGAATTAAGGTCCTGTGGGACCTGCTCATTCACTTCCTCGGAGTAAGGGAGTGAATGGAAATTGCGTTCCGGGGATAACGACCCGAAACGGTTGGAGACGGTAGTCAGCACCGTCTGCTTCTTGATTGCTGGTCGCCGTTGTCCGGATGACCAGGTAGAATTGTTAACTTGGAGGGCTTGACGAGCGGCCTCCAGAGTTGGGATAGTACCGTTGCGACGGTACTCCTTAACCAGTGCATTAGAAACACAGCGTTGAAGACGCTGAGTTGGTGATGTCATCCTCAGAGCGGATGACGTTCCAGCAGGAGTAGCAGTATTGGTTTTCACGGCAGCAGACCTCACAGTAGAGGTGTTCCCAGCAGCAGTATTCACAGGGGTGAATTTATGGAAAGCCATTTTTTGTAGAAGATCTTGAAAAAAGAGTGCATGTTCCATGTAACAGACATAATCAAGATGAATCCGGCTACTGCATCTTTTGGATGATCATATGTCAATGATTGCCTTGTTGGCCCAAAGGGCCTAACAGATAAGAAGAACATCACTTTAACTTGGTTAAGGATTCACGTCGGGTTCACCATTTTTGTTTCGCGCGGAATCCGGGGATGACCTCCTGGACGGGAGATTCAAACGTTCCGATCGGTTTCTAACGGGTTTGTTCGTAGAACCGGAAACATCCAATGATTCCACATCCGTTTGGACCTACTTTCCAAAGGCAGGCGCTCATTATCTTGTGGGATAATGAGGCTTAGGAATTTGCATTGGTCGAGAGGATGGGAGGTCGGACTCATCACACCTTTTTGAGGGGAATTATTGTCTACTCCGGGACTCTCTTTATAGATTTAAGTTAAGTTCGTGAATCCTTATTACATTACCAAGTATAAAATGAGCTTTCCTTTAGTTTTAACAATCAATGATTAAATATGCAAGAAATTTAGAGAATCTTTTATATGTATTCGAGGTTCTTCATCAATATAGAATCATCTATATTTGTTTAGAGATTCTTGGTCAATGGTATCCTTCAAAACATTTATATAAAAGTCTCTTGGTCATTTTGATGACCAGGCTGGTTTTAAAGCCACTCAGTGGGGCACTTGAAGTTTATCGTCATTCAGAAGGACATAGATTATTTCAATGTTGGGATCGAACCCATAAATGGGCTACCTACGTATCCTTTGTTTTGAAAAAGGAATCAGAACCCACGTAGTTCGAGGAATGGGATATGATGTTTTATGATTGATGGCTCAAAGATGAATGTCATAATTACTTTTACACTCTAAGCTCACGTGAGTCATGCTCGGTGTGAGAAACAAGAGGTATTGGTAAAATTCAGACAATTGTGCCATAAAAGATGCAATCATAAGAATTTGTTTTGGGGCTTATGTATAGATGACTGCCCAGATAGACGAAAGTTTAGGATTTACTTTTAGGGAGAAAATCCAAGAACAGGGTCCACAAAGTTTTATGTGCTTCATGGAGATTTGAATACTCTAATCTTGGGGCTTACTCCTAAGGAGGATGCCCAAGTTAGGAGGGGACTTATGATTGGGTTTTATTACTGAAAAGGAAACCCAAATCAAAGGTAATTTATGACTGGTTAAGAGAAATTTTAAGAGACTTGGGGCTTACTCCTAAGAAGGATGCCCAAGATTTATGACTAGGATTTATTCCTGAGAAGGAAGCCTAGGTTAGGGGACTTGGGGCTTACTCCTGAAAAGGAAGCCCAAGGTTATGACTGAGTCTTATTCCTGAAAAGGAGACCCAGTTTAGGGATTAAGGTTTGGGGCCTACTCCTGAGGAGGATGCCCAAGATTAAAGGTCTTGATTGGGGCTTATTCTTAAGAAAGATGCCCAAGTTAGGTTTTTATAACTGGGGATTTATTCCTGAAAAGGAGACCCAGGTTAGGATTCTCTCATCTTAAAGGATGAGGTTGAAATGAATGAACTCTCAATCTTTGGTGATATAAAGATGTTTAAATCACTAGGTTTTGAGAGATATTTCACAGAATTCCTTTCAGATAAGGATGTCAAATCAAGAAATCATGCCATAAATGGCTTTGAAGAGTATCTTGAAGACTGAATCTTGAATAGGAAGGGTGAAATGGCTTAAGAGGGGTAAAAATGGGCAAGATGGGCACCCAAAAAGATAGGGGCGCGCAAGTCCTGAAAGGCGCGCAAGTCCTGCGGCGGCGCGCAAGTATTGGTCGCGCAAGTATACTTGCGCGACATTAGGGGTACTTGCGCGATTTTCAACCAGAGTTGAAATACTTGAGCGACTCTTTATTAAACCCTTTACCATTCTCTTGAGGTTCTTCTAGAAGAGGGACGCGCAAGTTATATTGGAGGAATTAAGTCGGCGCGCAAGTGTTTGATAAGTTTCAACACTTAGGCCTTCCTTTTTCTCTTTAGATCTTCCGTTCTAGGTAAGAAATTACCTTAGAAGTGTTCCGGAAGCTTTGAGAAGAGACTTGGGCGTCGGGAGCTTCAATCCGTGTTTCTGGAAAAAGATCCTCCTTGAATGGGGGGCCCACAGGGTCTATTTATAGGCAAAAGAAGACCCCAGGCGGTTACCAGGCGGTTACCACTTAGGTCGCGCAAGTCACTTGCACGACCAGAAGGCGTCGCGCAAGTACTTGCACGACCGCTAGGCGGCGCGCAAGTGTACTTGCGCGACCATGAGGGAACTTGCGCGACCTATGGGCAGTGTTCTCCTTGTTCATCCCTTTGTCGATTTTTGATGTTTCTTCAAAGGTTGAATCACTTTGAGCTCAGATATTCCCTTTTCCGAACTTTAGATTCCGTGACGAAAGGAGCGTCAACAAAAGTCCCCCCTCAGAGTTGGATCCGGAGAGAAAATGAGGATTTGACTCTGAGGAAATCGAATCCCTCTAAAGGAAAAAGGGCGGCGCGCAAGTCTTCAATGCACAGAAGTCGGCGCGCAAGTCTTCGTCGCGCAGGCATTGAGCACTCTGGATGCGGCGCGCAGATAGGCCCCCTGGCCTATAAATACACGGCTTCCGGCCGTAGATGGCATCTGAAGTTCCGGATTTCTCGAGCTCTCGCCGCGCAAGTCTTCCTCGCCGCGCAAGTCTCTTGTTTTCGCTGTTTCTTCGCTGCCGCGCTACTCTCAAGGTAATAGGGCTTGCGCGGTAATACTTGCGCGACCAAAACTTGCGCGGCACATGTACCACTTGCGCGACATCTCCATACTTGCGCGCCTTAATGCCTTAGCCATTTTTTTCAAATTCTTTCACAAATTTTATGAAAAATAAAACCCATTTAAGAGTTTAATTTATTCAACTCCTGTGCAGATTCAATGGCTCTTAGACCTGGATTACTTGATGAACTGGCTAGCAAGCGGATAGATGATATGATGAATATCATTGGCCCTGATTACTATACTGTCAAAAACATCACTCTTCCAGATTTGGCTAAGTATCTGAAGAAATATCATCACGACTTTCCTCACTGCACTTACCTACCTTTGTATGGTCATGGTCATCTGCAAGAAGTCATTATTCCAGAAGTACAGAATTATCTTCCATTTTCTTGGTTTCAGAATTATACCAATTTTGCTTCAGCAAATATCTCAGGCGGAGGAACATTTCAAACTGCTGGAACAGTGGAGAAGGCTTATGTGATGCATCATAGCCCTTGCACACCAGATCTGAAAAAACATACACCTAAGCTTCAACCACATTGTCATCCTTCAATCTTCCGAAATGCTCAGATGGATCAATCCAAAGGCTGGAAGAAAAGTTGGGATTTCCGTCCTGGGGGAGGTGTGAAACCAACTTGGATGTGGGTATACTGGGTGCGATAGACTTGCGCAGAGTTTATTGAGGATCTGAAGAGAGCTGCAATATATGAGGCTGTTTGGGTTGGGCAAACATATATTTACAGACATGATATCTTCGTGCCAGAGATACTCAGCCATTGGAGTCCAGCAACTAATTCTTTCCACTTGACTCATGGAGAAGTAGGTATCAGTTTGTGGGATGTCCACAAGATTTCAGGAGCTCCAATCTTGGGCGATATGTATGATGAATTCATTCCTCCCAAGGTTACTTGGAATGATCCAGAGAAGACTCCTGCTTTGGCTCGAGAATTATTCAAAATCTTTCACAAGCTCAAGAGTTCAGAGACCTCATTAACTCATTTCAGAAAAGATATCCATCCGGAAGAATGGATGAATGTGTTTCTTACTGAGAAGAAAGGGATGGAGCCAAAGGAAAAAGGATCCAAGAAAAAGAAATCCAAGGATACCCGGCCCAGACGTCCTACCACTTGTCCAAAACCTGAGAAGAGAGGAGCTCCTGGCACATTCTGGCCAACTCTAGAAGCAGGAGAGTTTGAAAAATGGGGCTATGAAGTGAATCAAAGAATTCCAAAGAAAACTCGTCTGGCGGGTTTCTTGGCAATGTGGCTCAGTATCTATCTCTTGCCGGTCAGGGATTCGAAGGGAGGCGTTAGGCCAGGGACCTTCGTCATTGCGGCCAAGTTGGCTGAGGGAAAAATGGTTGGGTTAGCTACCCCCATTTTAGCAAAGATCCACAGGAGTTTACTTCACGTCTTCCAGGGTAAATCTCCTTTAAGAATAGTGGGACCATTCCAGGTTTTGTGGGGATGGATCGCCACTCACTTCAGGACTTACAATGTACAGAATGGATTACAAATTCCTGGAAGCTCTTTCAGACCGTCAGTGCAAGCATTCTCTGGAATTGCTCCATTAGATGTCAATGGTTATGACATAAAAGTAAGACTAAGCATGTATAAGGAATTCAACTTCTTTCCTTATGGAAGTCCGCCATCTGGGCGGTTTGTTGATGATGGGAAAGCCCCTTTGGATTTGAGGGCATACATGCTAGCTTGCAGGGATGCCGTGTTAGTAGCCAGGATTGATGGAGAAATCATATGCGAGGCCTATGCTCCATATAGATTTGCACGCCAATTCAAATGTTTGCAACAGATTGTTGTATCCCCTCCAGTACATGTCAGGTTAGAGCAACATCCGATGGTTGCTCGACAACTATGGTTGCTGACATCAAGAGAGAAGACTGGGGCAGTATTTGATCTACCAGTTGAAAAAGCGGCACATTATCTGACTACATTTTATGCCGAACACTGGATAGCATCATACCCCAAAGGGATATTGAATCATCCTGTATATCAAGTGGGAAAGAGGAAGAGGACTGTAGAGAAAGAAACTCTTCCTCATGAAGGTGATGCTTCTCCTCCTGAAATAGGTTCAACAGACTCCTCCTCTAGAACTGATTCCTCGGATTATCATGATGGGGATGATGAGGCACAACCGGCAGCAAAGCGGTTTCGTGCCCGATATAATCTTCCGGCCAGAGTTAAAAGACCCACTCCATCAGCTCCTGGTGAGTTATTTGATTGTAATAACTTCAATCACTGCTACTTTATAAAGTAATAAGTCTCACTTTCTTATTCTCTATCTGTAGTTGCAGGAATCGGGAAGAAATTAAAATAAAAAATTGTAGGACCTTCCTCACAGCCTTTATATCTAAGACCAGAGGCTGTTCAGCTATGGCAGAGCTTATACTGTGATACTGAGACCGCCTGGCTGGATTTGTGTGAGGGCCTACAACTTCCTGGGATAGGATATCTTCTAGCTTCAAAAGACCTTCAATACGGAGATAACCCCAATGAAGTGCGAGCTTATATCAGAGAGCTGGAAATGCTCATATATGCCACTGATAATTCGGTTCCTATCACCAGGCGGGTGAAGGAAATGATTGATCGTGGCACCACTAAGGGGGCTGGTGGTTCTGGAGATGAGGAGTGGCAAGAGTACGTGGCTCCTGAAGATGTAAGTTTTCTTTCCTTATTTTCTTTGCAACTTGATTTCAGTTGAAGCTTTGTTACTTAAGGAAGTTATTTTCTTCATCTTGCAGCTTGCAAAGAAAGGGACCGGGGTTCCTTCGCCACAATATAGCCCTGGTGGTACTGCTGTTGGGGCTGCCTGCTGATTCTCCTCGCGAACCAGGCGAGATATCTCCAGGCCAGCAGGCCATGAATGAGGCACTGGACATAGCCTTTCATTCGCCAATCCAAGTGCCAATAAAGGAGACAACTGAAACTCCAAAAAAACAAAAGAAGCCAAGGCAACGAAGGAGGAAATCCTTAGCTAAACGTTTCATTAGCAGTGGTAAGTCCTTCGAACAATCATGAGTTTATACCCATAATCATATGGTTACTCATATTTCTGAGGATTGCAGGGGCTTCTTCAATTTCCCCCTTGAGGGAAGGGACTGATCCTTCTTCAAAGGTCGTGGAGGGTGCTGTAGAACAACCACAGACTCAAGCTAACTTGGTTGCTCCTAGAGAAGAGCTACCATCCATTCCCAGTATCCCTCCCACTACTGAAGATGTTGTCCAGGGTCAGGGGTTGCAAGGACATAAGTCAGCAAGAAGACGTAGCAAATGCTCCCACTGGTGAGACTAACCAAGATTCTGAAGTATCATTAGATGAAATGATGAATCAAGGAATGACTTTTGAAGAATTTTATGATCATGCTAGATTGTCATGTGATTTAGAAGACCCTTGGGCGTGAGTGTTACCCTTCGCCCAAATTTTTTCTTTTAAAAACAAAACATATTTCTAATCATGATGTAAAATAATATGCAGTTTCTTCCGTAGAAGCTGCTGAACTGCCAATGCCCGAAGAGGGTGTGGACACTGATGTCAACCCTATTATTGCAGAAACATTAGCTCAAGTAGAGCTAAATCCAATAAACTCTCCTGAGACCCATCTTGAAAATCCTGTTGAAACCGTGAAAGATGGGGAGAAGTCTTCTCATGTTGCTGGAACCACCATTGGGTAAGGGATAACAATATTTGTGATTGTACTTTATTTGAAAGACAATCCATTCTTTTGTTATCCTTTAAGATTCAACTAAAAATCTTTCAATTGATCATGTAGGGCCATCAACTGTAATGGCTAGATCCGGAGATGAGGCTTCAGCCTCTGTCCCAACGGGAATTGAAAGTGAAGAAGCCCAAGTCAGAGGGGAAACAGTAGGACGAGGCACTTCCTTAAGCATGTTAATTCCAGATTACATACCCCCTTCTGACGAAGATGTTGAATCAGATCCAGAGATGCTCAAAGCGTTCAGCTTTTCACGACGTAAGGCATGGAACACAACATATGGGAACATCATATTGGGGGGTGCCTTTAGAAGAGATACCATCAAAAATTTCCCGATTGTCATCCCAATTTGTTATAATGGGACTTGGTGGTTTTGGGTATGAAAAGATCCATGCTGCGGTGAAAACAGATTATTTTCAGGAGGGAGAAAAATGCAGACAAGTCGCGAAGATTTGACCAGAGTGAAATTGTCAGTCAACATAGGCGAATTTGAGGCTACGATATCCCAGGCTGAAGCTGATTATGCTGTCAAGATGAAGGATCTGAAGCAAAAAATCAAAGAAAAAGGTCGTCCAGCAGGTGCAGCTCCAGCAACAGTTAGATGCTGTTACTGGGGAACTTGATCAGCTTAATAAATCATTTGATGAAAACTCATATGAATGGCATGAAAGCCATTGCAGATGCTAAGAAGGCACTTCAGCAAGCTGAGAAGAGTGAAGCTGGTCAAGTGCACGAGCTTCAAGTAACTGTTGATAAGGCTCAGGATGCTATACATCAAATGAAGACTTATGTTGACAATCTTCTGTAATTCTTGAAAAAAGAGAAGAGATTCCAGTCTGTGGATGTCCTTCTAAACTCTTGTGTATCCAATGAAAAACACTTTTGTCTTCAATCATTTGTACTTGCATTCTTCCATTACCTGCTTCAAATTTACTTAAGCCAATGGGCTTAGTAAGCATAGTTTGATTTTTACTAGGATTATTACAAATAACCCTACAAACTTTGAACCTTTTTAACTGCTCAATATTACCTAAATCATACAAAAAATGTATATTTAGTGAGCTGGAACTTGACTTTTATTCAGAGTTCCTTTGTCTTTTGTGTGGGCAGTTTAAAGTCATGCAAGCCGGACATAAAGGGGCTAATGTTTAAGGTCGAAATAGCTTTGACCGGGAAATTAAAAAAAAAATGGATTCAATTCCTTGACAATTTATCTGAAAACATATTACCATACTCAAGTATGAGGGAAAAAAATGTAAACTATGGCTTAAGAATATTTGAATCTGAGGAATGACATGAAAAAGAGCTAAAAGGCATTAGAAGAAGTAGTTTTCCAAGAATGAAGTTACTATTATTTAACAAAACCCCGTTAGGGGGGTTGAAATATGCAGGGCCACCTATGGGCATTGGCTGCATTGTCAAATAAAATAGCATCTTTTGGCTGACAAGTCTGTTATGTGGACTGTTTATGCAAGGCCACCTATGGGGCACGTGCTGCATAGTCAGGCAAAAGAACTCCCAGAAATTTTACTTTCCTAGTGCTAAAAGCTAGTGAAAGTTTATGGAGATTCAAATTTTCTAAAGCATAGAGTTTGTTGTATGGAAAAAAGGTACTTGAATATGGAGAAGATATTTCCAAACAAGAATATCAAAGAACTGGATGAATATCACTCCTACGAAGGTCTGACCCAAACGTAGGGAAGAAGAATAAACCATAGACTTGAATACTTTTAGATCATGAAAAAGGATATGGGACAAATATGTTAAGGATGGCTATTTTTGCGGATCCCTACATACTGTCGTTTAAAGACAAATAAGGACAAAAGAGGCATTCTTCCCAAGAATGAAGTTACTATTATTTAACAAACCCGTTAGGGGGTTGAAAACATGCAGGGCCACCTATGGGCATTGGCTGGATGGTCAAAATAAATAGCATTCTCTTGGCTGACAAGTCTGTTATGTGGACTGTTTATGCAAGGCCACCTATGGGCACGTGCTGCATAGTCAGGCAAACGAATTCTCAGAAGTTTGACATTTTTGTGACTATAAGTCATGAAAAGGGTTATGAAGATCTGAAAATATTTAAGGTTAGGATTATAATACATAAAGATGGGGTATTTTCCAATGTATATTAGAGATACATAGGTCAATGAAAACCATAATCATGTTGTGGCAGGGGTCCTGAATTGAAAACTTGGACTTCACTACGTATCTCATAAGAATGAGAATCAAGCCATACGTAGTTCTTGAAATGCAGTTTAACGTCGTGCAGGATGAAAGTATGAGTGATCTTAGTTTAGGGTCATAGAATTCGGACCCATAATAATGAATACACAGTGTGTGTTTTCATGAAGACTTTTCAGCCAAGGGACTGAAAGTGAAATTTGGGGTTAGGCCCAAAAGACTTGGGACTGGATTCGAGGGACACTCGAATGTTCCTACGTATCCCATAAGGATGGGAATCAAGTCCACGTAGTTCTAGATCTACCCTTTGTAAAAATTTGGTTCGTACATGTGAAGGGTGAAAAGGGGACTTTAGTGCAATGATGGTTTTAACCTAAGATAAAAAGTTTAGGCATTACCCATGTATGTACGTAGTCTTTTGTAAAAATGAAAACCATGATTGAAAAAAAGAATCAATGTTAATAATGGTTCCTTCTCAAATGAGGAAATCAAAGAATATTGTAGTTTATTGTCGTACCGGACAAAAGTGTTGTATAGTTTAACGTCATATAACAAGGACGAAAGTGAATCAATGTAAAGATATTGATTCCAGGGGTGGTTTCACAAATCGTCATCATATGAGATGGTGGTGAACCAATGTGAAGAGATTGTTTTTGGGCTTGAACCTTTGGGAGGTTGCCTACATACCCAGCCTGGAGGGCAAGGATCAAAGTCCGTGTAGTTCAATTAAAGAATGAATTAATGATCAAGTTGTTCTTTGTGGACAATGATCTAAAAAAATGTTGTTGGGACTTACACATGGTTAGTGGCCCAAAGGGAGTGTTATGGTTGATGTTCTCTCTAGAAGCTCACGTGAGTCATACTCGGTGTGAGAAACAAGAGGTAATAACAACCTTAACGATGTACAGTTTAATGTCATGTAGGACATAAAAAAAAGAACTTTTCTGTACAGTTTAGCGTCATGTAGTTAAGACGATGGGGGACAATACAGTTTAACGTCATATTGGACGAAAGGGGGATTGTGCAGTTTTAATGTCATGCTGGACTTTTGATGATTATATAGTTTGTAACGTCTTTCCGGACGTGAGGGACTTTTATACAGTTTTAGCGTCATGTAGTTAGGACGTCACAGTTTAACGTCTTGCTGGACATATTTGCAAATAGTTTATGGTCATATACATGGACCAGGGATGATGCAGTTTAAAGTCATACGGGACCATTGCTGTATAGTTTAACGTCATATAGCAAGGACGAACTGGTGCTGTACAGTTTAAAGTCATGTAGCTAGGACTAAGGTGAACCAATATGAGGATATCAGTTCTGGGGGATTTTTTACAGTTTAATGTCATGCTGGACGATGAAAGCGCCACACAGTTTTAATGTCATGTTGCTAGGACAAAATATAGTTTAATGTCATCTCGGACATATACAGTTTAGTGTCATGTAGGACATATTAATAACCAATGTGACATTTTAAACGTCATGTTGGACGATAAGGGAACTGGACACAGTTTAACGTCATGTGTGGACGATGAAAGTGCCACACAGTTTAATGTCATGTTGCTAGGGACACAATATAGTTTAATGTCATCTCGGACAAAATATAGGAACCTCTATACAGTTTATTCTCATGTAAGACAAAATCAGGGACTATGCAGTTTAAAGTCTTGTAGTTAGGACTATTGGTGCTGCACAGTTTAGTGTCATGTTGCAGGGACATAAGTGCGAATAGTTTAAGGTCATATGCATGGACCGTACAGTTTATTATCATGCTGGACGTATTATAGTTTAATGTCATCTCGGACATATTATGTGACACAGTTTACTGTCATGTTGGACGAAGTTGTAGTTTAAGGTCATACTGGACCATGGTGTAGTTTAAGGTCATACCAGACCTTTTCTGTATGAACCAATTGTAAGTCTTGGTTCTGGGAACAATATTTTGTGTTTATACAAAATACTTCTTCAGAAATCTGGCATTAGTTGGAGTCGTGATGTGTTCTCCATCCATTGAAATCAGAGAATACGCTCCATTGGAGTAGACCTTATGTACTGAATAAGGTCCTTCCCATTTTGGTTCAAGCTTGGGAGGCTTCTTTCCTGGTATCATTGGTGTTCTGAGAACCAATACCAATTCTCCCTGAATGAATGAACGAAGACGAACTTTTTTGTTAAAAGCTCGTGCTATTCGATTCTGATAGATTTCCAAGTGGTGCAAAGTGCACAATCTTTTCTCATCTAACTGTTCCAATTCATTCAACCGCTTTTGGGATTGCTCATCTGTTGATAACTGATCACAAATGGCTATTCTGAGTGAGGGCAATTGAACTTCAATTGGCAAGACTGCTTCTGTTCCATATACCAATGAATATGGAGTAGACCGCGTTGCATTGCGAGTGGTAGTCCGATAAGCCCAAAAGCATGATAGAGTTTATCAGGCCATGACCTCTTATCTTTATCCACCATCTTTTGCAGTATATTTGAAAGAGTCTTGTTGAAGGCCTCTATCTGGCCATTAGCCGCTGCATGATATCGAGATGAATGGTTGGACTTAATGTTGTATTCTTGATACAATCTCTTTACCTCAGAAGAACAGAAGTTGGTGCCGTTGTCTGTCAATATGGTATGAGGGACACCAAATCTAGTAATGATGTTAGACTTGATGAAGCTAACAATGCATTTAGAACTGACTTCTTTGAGAGGTACTGCCTCTGCCCATTTGGAAAAGAAATCAGTAGCAGTAAGAATGTACTTAAACTGCTTGGCCGTAGCTGAAGGGTAAGGTCCTACCACATCCATTCCCCATGTGGAAAATGGCCATGAGTATTTAGCTGTATGAAGCAACTCTGGAGGTTGATGAATGAAATTGGCATATACATGGCATGAATGACACTTCTTTGTGAAATTAACACAATCTTGTATCATTGAAGGCCAGAAGTATCCAAGTCTTCGAATTTGATCAGACAATCTATGTCCAGACTGGTGGGCACCACAGACTCCTGCATGCACTTCTTTTATGACAGCCATTGTCTCTTCACCATCAATACATCTGAAGAGAACTCCATCAAAACCACGTTTGTAGAGAATTTTCTCGAGGTGGTTTGGACCATCATAAAGAGTAAAATTGACCACACGTCGCCGAATTTGTTCTCTCTCGGCTCTATCAGGTGGAAGTGTTCCATTTTGAAGGTATTCCCTGATAGGTGACATCCATCCTGTAGTATGACCATATGGTTCAGGAATGGGACTAATTTCATTAATTTCCTCTGTTCTGACTTGAACATAAGGTGAAATTGAACGACGGTGGGCAATACCGATGGTTGTCTCGTCCCGATTTGGATCTGCTAAAGCTGTGGCTATATTAGCCAGTGCATCATCTTGAGCATTTTGTGATCTTGGGACATAAGAAAATGTCGGTTCTGAAGGGAATTCCGACATTAACTCTCTGACGTAATCATACAAAGGGATTAATTCTTCTTTTCTGATGGCATAATCCCCATTGACTTGTTTGATTACCAGGTCTGAATCACCTTTCACCTTTAAGTGATTCACTTGTGCTTGAAGCGCTAACTCCAAGCCTGCAATGAGAGCTTGGTATTCAGCTTCATTATTGGTACCACCTTCCCACAACAAAAAGGAATAAGGTAACACTGCCTTATCTGGAGAAATGAGCACAATTCCTAAACCAACTTTGTTGAATTTAGGATTTTCCATTTTCTTCCCTGTTGGACTTCTAGAAGCACCATCAAAATACATTTCCCATGTTTGAGGATTCTCTTGAATAGAAAAAACTTCCTCATCAGGGAGTTCGATATCTGAATACGTGTCTTCCACTGAAGGGTGTTCAGCCAGGAAATCAGCCAGAGCTTGGCCCTTAATTGCCTTTTGAGACACATACTGAATGTCGAACTGCTGTAGAATAACCGCCCACCTTGCCAGACGTCCTGTAAGCATTGGACGACTAAGGATGAATTTGAGTGGATTATTACGAGATACCAATTGGACCTCGTGATGTTGCAGGTAGTGTCTCAGTTTCTGAACTGCAAAGATTAATGCTAGGCAACACTTTTCAATACTCGAATACCGGGTTTCTGCTTCAAGCATAGTTCTACTGAGATAGTAGAGACTATTTTCATTCCCAGCATCATTCTTTTCAGCGAGAAAGGCACCCAATGATCGCTCTAAAGCTGTCACATAGAGGATAAGAGGTCTACCCTCAACAGGTGGCATGAGTACTGGTGGACTTAAGAGGTATTTCTTGAGAACATCAAATGCTTCTTGACATTCTTTAGTCCACTGGTAAGTGACTCCTTTCTTCAATAATTTGGTAAAAGGTAAACTTTTGCCTGCCAAATTGGCGATGAAACGCCGAATATAGGCTAAGTGTCCTTGAAGTCCTCTTAATTCTTTCAAATTCTGAGGAGGTGACATACCAAGGATTGATTTGGTCTTCTCAGGATCGACTTCAATACCACGATGGCGTACAACAAAGCCGAGGAATTTTCCTGAGGTTACCCCAAAAGCACATTTTAAGGGGTTCATCTTCAAATTATGTTGTCGAAGCTTGTGGAATATGATTTCCAAATCAGCCAAGTGATCAAAACGTTGTTTGGATTTAACCACCAAATCATCTACATAGCATTCAACAAATTTCCCTAGAAAAGGTTTGAAGATACGATGCATGACGCGTTGATATGTTGCACCTGCATTCTTTAAACCAAAGGGCATCACCCGGTAACAAAACACACCTTGAGGAGCTCTGAAGGCTGTATATTCCTCATCTTCTGGGGCCATTCGGATCTGATTATATCCAGAATATCCATCCATGAAAGAAAGTACTTCATAGCCAGCCGTCGCATCAATTAAGAGTTCTGTAATCGGAACTGGAAAATCATCTTTGGGACAATACCGATTAAGATCTCTGAAATCGATGCAAACCCTAATTTGTCCGTTCTTTTTCTTTACTGGGACAATATTAGCCAACCACTTGGGATATTGAACTTCTCTGACGAAGTTAGCTTTGATAAGCTTATCCACTTCAGCCTCGATTTTGGAAGCATAGGTTGGGTGTGTTCTTCTCGCGGCTTGCTTGAATCCTCGATGTTCTTTTGGCAAACCCAAATGATGGGTGGCAACATCAGGATCAAGGCCAAGAATCTCTGTATAATTCCAAGCAAAAATATCTTTATTTTGCTTTAGAAAAGAAATATACATCTCTTGTTCTTCAAGGGTCATGGCTGCACTAATTAAAGTGGGGCGTGGATCTTTCTCTGTACCCAGATTTACTTCTCTGAGTTCATCCACAGTGGTAGAGATACCCTCTTCAAATGCTGGAGGAGCATCTCTAAGATCTTCCTCTTCCTCTTCATCATGTGTTATATCTTCCGTTTCTACTTGCAAAGTAGATGAAAAAACGAAATTCTCATGATCATAAGAGATGTCAAAATTTTCACATTTTGAAGAAGAAGCTTCCATTTCCGACCCTATTGATGAAAAAGGGTCTTCTTTGGGAAATAAAGAGGAGATGATGGATTGAGAATCGACATCAACATTCACCTCTGGTGTTGCTATAACTTCTTCTATCCTGATTAGCGAAGTATAGACTTGTTGGATTTCAGCAGACGGAATGAAAACGTCACCACTTATGCTTTCATCACTGCTTGGTAAGTTACCAATTTCTCCCATGTTGTCTGGCTCGATTGCCGTAATTGACATTATGGATTTTTCCATAAGAGTATTTTGATTTGGGCCTATTTTGTCAATTTGACTGATAGGTAACACATAATCTGTACTCACATGTGAAAATGGATTTATTGGAATTTTTTCCAAACCATATGGAGCATTATCTTTGGTAATTTCCTTCATTGTAGATTTTTCTCTTCCCTTCATGTGATAAAATTCCGCCTCAATGTATTGAGACTCACATGTTTTGAACGAGGCCTTATCACCATACAATGTTCCAACTTGACCATCGAAACAGTATTTGAGACATTGATGGTATGATGACGGAATAGCTGCATGCTGATGTAACCAGGGTCTTCCAAGCAAGATATTGAAAGCTGAGTCTTGATCAACAATCATGAAATCTGAATTGGAAACAAGATCTCCAAACTGAGTTCTGAGCGTAACTTCTCCCAGTGGTTCTTGTTCATTTTTATCATATCCTTGCAACATCATGGTAGAAGGAGATAAATCAGATTCTGTGAGGCCCAATCGACGAAGTGTGCGAATGGGCATGATGTTGACTCCTGAACCATTGTCAATAAAATCTCTTCGAACATCTATACCATTGACTTTGCCAGATAGGTACAAAGGTTTTATGTGCCCATGCACAACATCATCTTCATCTTTATCAGTAAAAGATATCACTGCATGGCATTCTGCAGGATTATTCTCTATGTGATAAATTTCAGCTGCAGCAATTTCAGCTTCAAACTCCTGAGGACTTGACAAAGCTTCGATGAGTGCTTCCCGAAGATCTTTTGATAGATTCAAAGCATCCAAAATTGATAATTTGGCTGGTACTTGGGCCAAGTGTTTCAATATATCATACTTTTGATCTAGAGGCCTGCGTTTCCCAATAGGAATATGCGGTTTAGCAGGTACCTTGGAAGCAGATGCTTTGGAAGCTGATGCATCTTGTATTGAAGTTGGCAACATCTTTGGTTTTGGAAAATTAGACTGATTAGATCCATTTACTTGCTAAGATAAAGAAGATGGAACATTTAATCGGTCTTCCAAAATAACTGTGTCGAAGCTGAGTTGGCCATTGGCAGAAGAACTTGCTTGTTCATTTTGAGCTCGCTGAAGGGCTCTACCACGAGTTTCTGCTGCATATACAGTGCTAGAAGGGGTAGAATTAGAGTAGTGGCTTCGGAAAGATCCATGTCTTCCCCTATATCCGGAACCTCTAGAACTTCCTCGGGTTCCTTTATTTGATACAGGGAATTCAGGCTCATCAAGACTGGAATATGAATCTGTTAATTGAATCATATTAACAGAACCAAAGATCAATTCTTCGTCTGATAAAGACTCTGCCAAGTTAGCCTGTTTAGGCTGTGCCGTTTGGTGGGACGGTGCCCGTGGCTTTGAAGTAGATGGCATGAAATCTGCCAGAGTCAAAGACAATTTAGGCTTTGATACATACTCATCTTCTCCTGATTCCTCTTTCTTCTTTGAATTGCGCTGCCCTTTTGAGGATTTGTCCTTTGATGGAGGCTTTACTGCAGCTTTTGTAGGAGACACAATTGGCTTCTTCAATTGTGTTCGCAAAATGGAATGGGTCCGATTGATTGTCTTTCTGACCATCCAATCATCATATTTTTTCGCAGTTTTGCTTTTGACTTCCTGCCACTCGCCTCCTTCCTCTGGATCTGTAGCGGTAATACACGCTACATGAGCTGAAGAACCCTTCAATTTGACTTGTCCCAAGTCGACCATTTTTTGTAGGAGGTCTTTAAAGACAAAACAATCCTGGATGGGATGTCCCAACATTTGATGAAAGGGACAATAATTGGGACGGTCTTCATCTCCTTCCTTGTTTGGTCTCTTCGGCACTGGTAATTGAACCAAATTATTTTCCAGAGCTGAAATGAAGTAACCAGGAACTTGCTCACTTCGGAAAGAGTATGTTTTACTCTTCATATCCTCAAATTGTTTTCGTCGTTGATCTTTTTGATCATTTGGACGAAACAGCCTTTGTTGTTGGCGTTCAGGAGGTGGAGCCCTTCGAGAAGATGAAGGTTTTGAAGTAGAAATAGGTACAGGTGCCTGTTTAAGCATAACTGTAGCAGTTTCTGCTTTACCCATTCTTCTTCCTGGAGCTGATGGAATTACACGAGATTTAACCTTAGCCTGCATAAGGGAATCTTCAATCTCTTGAGCGATTGAAGTAAGGTCTCGAAACCCTCTTGTGTATTTCACAGGGATCAATGGCGTGCGTAATTCGTCACGCAAATTTGCCACACATATTGGCAACAATTCCTCCTGAGGGAGTGATAAACTCAAGGAATACGTTAATCCCTTCCAACGAGCAATGAAATCAGAGACTCTTTCATTCTCCCTTTGCTTGCAGTTTGTAAGATCGAAAACTGTCGTTTTTGGCAAAGTTGAGCTGAACTGAAGAAGGAATTTTTGACGAAGATCCTCCCATCCGATGACTGACCGGGATTTCAAGCTTGTATACCAGACAAAAGCTGGTCCTTGCAAGGTTCGCACGAAGCATCTGAGTTTCACTGCTTCTTGTTGCTCTGGAGTTCCAATCATAGGATCACAACAAGACACGTAATGCGTCAAATGTTGTTCAGGGTCACCTGATCCATTAAAAGTAGGGAAAATAGGGTTTCCAAAACTGGATGGAGGAGAAATTGAATCTACCCATTCAGGGTAAACTTTCTTTTCAGGTTGAACTTGCGCCCGTTTCCCTTCCATAGTTTCTAACCGAGCTGTTAATGACTCAATAGTAGTTATTAACTTTTGAGAAACGTCAGGTTGAACTTGGTTTTGGGTAGGTGCAATGAATGGAGCTTGGACAACCGTGGAGGTTAGTGCTGCAACTAATGGTAGTGCTGCCAACCGTTGTTGCGTTTGACCCGTAGGATTAGACCTCTGTGGGTGTACTGATAAAGGAGGATATTCCTGATCCATCTCAGTAGTTACAACAAATTCCTTTGGCTGTCGGACTTCAGCATTCTTAAGAAGAAGACAACTCTGAAGTAGTTCTGCATTCAACCTTCTTAATTCTTTCATTTCTTCCTCCTGTTGTGAAAACCTTTGCTCTAATGAGAGCGATTGACCTCCTTCAGAGGAAGGGTGATAAGTAACCTGATTCTTTCCTTTCCCCTTATTGGATCCTTTTCGGAGAGGGGGAAGTGGGTTACTTGAAGGAATACCCAGATTTTGGGTAAGCCTTTGATTACGTGTGCGCACACCTTCTTCATTTAGGTCTGTGTGCGCAACTTCTTGAGAAGGAACCTCTTCATCTGATCCCTCTGATTGAGCCTCATCTGGTGAATCAGCAGCAACGGCAGTGATGACATTAATAGATGCATATTTCATGGAATCCTTTCTATCAGCATTTCTGTGATATTGTCTCCTTTTATGTCCATGATAAGGCATGGCATTCCGTTGACTTGATCCCTCAGGAATTTCTTGGAGAACCGTCACTTGGAGAGAATCTCCTGACATCTTGGATCTTCGTTCCTCTTGAGGCTTATTCCCTAATCGAGAGAATACTGACTTTCTCTGAGGGAGGGATTGAAGATTTGAAAAAGTCCCCGGTCCGGTGGACTGGGGGTGTTCTTGTTGCTTCCGCTCAACTCCTCGAATCCCATTCGTTGATTCTGAGGGTTGGGTTAGAGAAGTCCCCAGTCTGGAAAGCTGGGGTGTCTCTTGACATGCTATGTCTGAGATATTTTTAAAATCTCTCTTGATCTTGCGAATCTTAGTTCGGAAATTAGCTGGATGCATTAACCTGTATCCACTTTTATCACCTGGTTCACCAGACCATTGGATGATTTCCGAAACTTCTGTCATTTGATGACGTGTTTGCTCCAGACGAGAGGCTTGCGCAATATTCTCGCCTGCTTGATGTAGGAGAAATTCAACAACCTGTTCTATATATACTTGATTTTGAGAGGAACTAGTTGAAGCTTGATCTCGAGCAAGATTTTGATTATGAACAAAGCCCATTGACTGTGGCCGGCCATGGGCAATAACATTGCATGAGACCATTTTCGGCGGGCTTTGCTGACCGGAAAGCACTGTGAAATGTAGTGCTCGGTGAATACCCCATCCTCTGATATGAACATTAGATGGAGCATTGGAAATTAACTGACGTAATCTTCTTAGTGCGCCAAGGCATGAACGTTGAAGGGTTCTCTGTTTCTTTTCAGCCTTCGGATACCGAGAGACTGATAGAGATGCCAAATCAATCTGGCGTTGTAACCCTTCTATTATCTTAAGATGATTTTCATATTCATCGTAAGTTAATACCTTCTTCTTTAATTGACAAAGAGTTTTCCATATGTTAAGACGAATATCATGGATTCCATCATCCATCAACATCTCTGGAATGTCATACTGTGAATCAGCCAAAGGACAAAACATGACTGGTACTTCACCTTTTGCCAGTTTTTTCCTCATGTTCAGCATTTCCTCTTTATCATTAAATGAAGATTCTTCTACCTGTTTGGACCAGAGTTGGTGTTTCCTTGTTGTTTCATCGGATTCAACAAGATTGGTAGAGGAATCACTATTCATGCTGGAAGATGAATGACCCAGGGAAGGTTCGGAGAATAACCTGAACCCCAAGCTATCTTCTGATGGAGAAAGAGTTTCACCTGCCGATAGTAAAACTTCAGACATGACTGGTTTTACGTTTGCAAGTGCCTCGAGATAGGAGGGCTTTCTCGTCACTACATTGCCTTCTGAAGAATTTTCGAGACAATGTGAATCACTACTGCGGAGAGGACTTTCGCAGCGAAGTTCATCACCATGAGGAGGACCTTCATGATGGGTTACAGCAAAAGATGAGATCTCTTGCTCCTTGGTCTTCTGACCACACAGAGGGTTCCTGTGGTTCTCATCTGAAGAAGAAACTTCAAGATTGACCGAATTTTCATGAAGCAAGTCTTCATGAGGAAGTGTCTGTTGAAGACCTTCGGGATTAATGTTCCTGTTATTGGGAACTGAGGGAGTAGAATCTTGAATTCCGACAGATAAATGTCTGAGGGCTTCAAGAACTCCAGCATCGAGCAAGGCCTTGTTGCAGATTGGCCTTTGATCTCCTGACTGTGCTGGGCGGATCTTTTTCTTAGATGCCTTCTTACTCGCTTTAGAAATCACTTGATGACGAAAGTGATTGCTCTGAGCAGGTGTATGTGCCTGATCAGGAAATATGGTCAGGTTAGGCTGACGATCATCGCTCAAATCAGGTGTATGTGCCTGACTTGGTTGTCCATATGATATGGGGGAGTAGGCCCCACAACCCTCTTGTACTGGAACAAATGTGTGTGTCTGTTTCGGAGTGAATTGTTGATGTGTCACTCTACTGCTAGGGATAGATTTATGTGTCTGTCCCTGAGATGATGCTGAAGCTGTTATGATATCCTGGCAAGCATCCAGAATATGAGCAGGAATTTGCTTCTGCTCTTTCACCATTGACAAAATATGTTTGGTGACTTCAGCCGCCGAAACAGGGATATACGTCCATTCCGGGCTTGGAGTAGGTGTATGTGCCTGCTCCTGTCCTCCTTTTCCTGTCAGTGAATCCTGACAGTACTCAAGTGTGGAGGCAGAGAGTTTAGTCTGTCTCCTGTTTGTCGTCGGGGCTTTCCGACTGACTTCTCCGTGCGCTACCAAACGAGACTGTTGGTAGGCTTGATTAGTATTAGCAGGTGTATGTGCCTGCTGATTACACTTCGCCAAATGCGGTTGACGTGATCCACCATATGTAGTCAGACGAGCCTGCTGACTAACTGCTGATGTATAAGCAGGTGTATGCTCCTGCCTATGGTACTCCGCCGGAATTGCCTGGCGGGATCGGCTTGATGCTGCCAGACGAGTCTGCTGGACAGTGGGATTAAAACGGACAGGTGTGTATGCCTGCTCGTTATTTTCCACCAAGTTAGGTTGGTGGACTTCTCCGGAGACGGCAGGGATGACAACCTGCCTATTGTTAACCGGATTCCGTCTCTGGCGATTCATCTTGCCTGCTCGGGTTCGAGGAACCTGAGCTGAATGCCTGGAGTCGGTACCCTCATCATGTTGAGGGCGCACTACCGCACGAGTCTGGCGGCGATTGTTGATGGGAGCCCTTGAGAAGGACTCCTGTCTTTTTGAATTAAGGTCCTGTGGGACCTGCTCATTCACTTCCTCGGAGTAAGGGAGTGAATGGAAATTGCGTTCCGGGGATAACGACCCGAAACGGTTGGAGACGGTAGTCAGCACCGTCTGCTTCTTGATTGCTGGTCGCCGTTGTCCGGATGACCAGGTAGAATTGTTAACTTGGAGGGCTTGACGAGCGGCCTCCAGAGTTGGGATAGTACCGTTGCGACGGTACTCCTTAACCAGTGCATTAGAAACACAGCGTTGAAGACGCTGAGTTGGTGATGTCATCCTCAGAGCGGATGACGTTCCAGCAGGAGTAGCAGTATTGGTTTTCACGGCAGCAGACCTCACAGTAGAGGTGTTCCCAGCAGCAGTATTCACAGGGGTGAATTTATGGAAAGCCATTTTTTGTAGAAGATCTTGAAAAAAGAGTGCCTGTTCCATGTAACAGACATAATCAAGACGAATCCAGCTACTGCATCTTTTGGATGATCATATGTCAATGATTGCCTTGTTGGCCCAAAGGGCCTAACAGATAAGAAGAACATCACTTTAACATGGTTAAGGATTCACGTCGGGTTCACCATTTTTGTTTCGCGCGGAATCCGGGGATGACCTCCTGGACGGGAGATTCAAACGTTCCGATCGGTTTCTAACGGGTTTGTTCGTAGAACCGGAAACATCCAATGATTCCACATCCGTTTGGACCTACTTTCCAAAGGCAGGCGCTCATTAGCTTGTGGGCTAATGAGGCTTAGGAATTTGCATTGGTCGAGAGGATGGGAGGTCGGACTCATCACACCTTTTTGAGGGGAATTATTGTCTACTCCGGGACTCTCTTTATAGATTTAAGTTAAGTTCGTGAATCCTTATTACATTACCAAGTATAAAATGAGCTTTCCTTTAGTTTTAACAATCAATGATTAAATATGCAAGAAATTTAGAGAATCTTTTATATGTATTCGAGGTTCTTCATCAATATAGAATCATCTATATTTGTTTAGAGATTCTTGGTCAATAGTATCCTTCAAAACATTTATATAAAAGTCTCTTGGTCATTTTGATGACCAGGCTGGTTTTAAAGCCACTCAGTGGGGCACTTGAAGTTTATCGTCATTCAGAAGGACAGAGATTATTTCAATGTTGGGATCGAACCCATAAATGGGCTACCTACGTATCCTTTGTTTTGAAAAAGGAATCAGAACCCACGTAGTTCGAGGAATGGGATGTGATGTTTTATGATTGATGGCTCAAAGATGAATGTCATAATTACTTTTACACTCTAAGCTCACGTGAGTCATGCTCGGTGTGAGAAACAAGAGGTATTGGTAAAATTCAGACAATTGTGCCATAAAAGATGCAATCATAAGAATTTGTTTTGGGGCTTATGTATAGATGACTGCCCAGATAGACGAAAGTTTAGGATTTACTTTTAGGGAGAAAATCCAAGAACAGGGTCCACAAAGTTTTATGTGCTTCATGGAGATTTGAATACTCTAATCTTGGGGCTTACTCCTAAGGAGGATGCCCAAGTTAGGAGGGGACTTATGATTGGGTTTTATTCCTGAAAAGGAAACCCAAATCAAAGGTAATTTATGACTGGTTAAGAGAAATTTTAAGAGACTTGGGGCTTACTCCTAAGAAGGATGCCCAAGATTTATGACTAGGATTTATTCCTGAGAAGGAAGCCTAGGTTAGGGGACTTGGGGCTTACTCCTGAAAAGGAAGCCCAAGGTTATGACTGAGTCTTATTCCTGAAAAGGAGACCCAGTTTAGGGATTAAGGTTTGGGGCCTACTCCTGAGGAGGATGCCCAAGATTAAAGGTCTTGATTGGGGCTTATTCTTAAGAAAGATGCCCAAGTTAGGTTTTTATAACTGGGGATTTATTCCTGAAAAGGAGACCCAGGTTAGGATTCTCTCATCTTAAAGGATGAGGTTGAAATGAATGAACTCTCAATCTTTGGTGATATAAAGATGTTTAAATCACTAGGTTTTGAGAGATATTTCACAGAATTCCTTTCAGATAAGGATGTCAAATCAAGAAATCATGCCATAAATGGCTTTGAAGAGTATCTTGAAGACTGAATCTTGAATAGGAAGGGTGAAATGGCTTAAGAGGGGTAAAAATGGGCAAGATGGGCACCCAAAAAGATAGGGGCGCGCAAGTCCTGAAAGGCGCGCAAGTCCTGCGGCGGCGCACAAGTATTGGTCGCGCAAGTATACTTGCGCGACATTAGGGGTACTTGCGCGATTTTCAACCAGAGTTGAAATACTTGAGCGACTCTTTATTAAACCCTTTACCATTCTCTTGAGGTTCTTCCAGAAGAGGGACGCGCAAGTTATATTGGAGGAATTAAGTCGGCGCGCAAGTGTTTGATAAGTTTCAACACTTAGGCCTTCCTTTTTCTCTTTAGATCTTCCGTTCTAGGTAATAAATTACCTTAGAAGTGTTCCGGAAGCTTTGAGAAGAGACTTGGGCGTCAGGAGCTTCAATCCGTGTTTCTGGAAAAAGATCCTCCTTGAATGGGGGGCCCACAGGGTCTATTTATAGGCAAAAGAAGACCCCAGGCGGTTACCAGGCGGTTACCACTTAGGTCGCGCAAGTCACTTGCACGACCAGAAGGCGTCGCGCAAGTACTTGCACGACCGCTAGGCGGCGCGCAAGTGTACTTGCGCGACCATGAGGGAACTTGCGCGACCTATGGGCAGTGTTCTCCTTGTTCATCCCTTTGTCGATTTTTGATGTTTCTTCAAAGGTTGAATCACTTTGAGCTCAGATATTCCCTTTTCCGAACTTTAGATTCCGTGACGAAAGGAGCGTCAACAAAAGTCCCCCCTCAGAGTTGGATCCGGAGAGAAAATGAGGATTTGACTCTGAGGAAATCGAATCCCTCTAAAGGAAAAAGGGCGGCGTGCAAGTCTTCAATGCACAGAAGTCGGCGCGCAAGTCTTCGTCGCGCAGGCATTGAGCACTCTGGATGCGGTGCGCAGATAGGCCCCCTGGCCTATAAATACACGGCTTCCGGCCGTAGATGGCATCTGAAGTTCCGGATTTCTCGAGCTCTCGCCGCGCAAGTCTTCCTCGCCGCGCAAGTCTCTTGTTTTCGCTGTTTCTTCGCTGCCGCGCTACTCTCAAGGTAATAGGGCTTGCGCGGTAATACTTGCGCGACCAAAACTTGCGCGGAACATGTACCACTTGCGCGACATCTCCATACTTGCGCGCCTTAATGCCTTAGCCATTTTTTTCAAATTCTTTCACAAATTTTATGAAAAATAAAACCCATTTAAGAGTTTAATTTATTCAACTCCTGTGCAGATTCAATGGCTCTTAGACCTGGATTACTTGATGAACTGGCTAGCAAGCGGATAGATGATATGATGAATATCATTGGCCCTGATTACTATACTGTCAAAAACAGCACTCTTCCAGATTTGGCTAAGTATCTGAAGAAATATCATCACGACTTTCCTCACTGCACTTACCTACCTTTGTATGGTCATGGTCATCTGCAAGAAGTCATTATTCCAGAAGTACAGAATTATCTTCCATTTTCTTGGTTTCAGAATTATACCAATTTTGCTTCAGCAAATATCTCAGGCGGAGGAACATTTCAAACTGCTGGAACAGTGGAGAAGGCTTATGTGATGCATCATAGCCCTTGCACACCAGATCTAAAAAAACATACACCTGAGCTTCAACCACATTGTCATCCTTCAATCTTCCGAAATGCTCAGATGGATCAATCCAAAGGCTGGAAGAAAAGTTGGGATTTCCGTCCTGGGGGAGGTGTGAAACCAACTTGGATGTGGGTATACTGGGTGCGACAGACTTGCGCAGAGTTTATTGAGGATCTGAAGAGAGCTGCAATATATGAGGCTGTTTGGGTTGGGCAAACATATATTTACAGACATGATATCTTCGTGCCAGAGATACTCAGCCATTGGAGTCCAGCGACTAATTCTTTCCACTTGACTCAGGGAGAAGTAGGTATCAGTTTGTGGGATGTCCACAAGATTTCAGGAGCTCCAATCTTGGGCGATATGTATGATGAATTCATTCCTCCCAAGGTGACTTGGAATGATCCAGAGAAGACTCCTGCTTTGGCTCGAGAATTATTCAAAATCTTTCGCAAGCTCAAGAGTTCAGAGACCTCATTAACTCATTTCAGAAAAGATATCCATCCGGAAGAATGGATGAATGTGTTTCTTACTGAGAAGAAAGGGATGGAGCCAAAGGAAAAAGGATCCAAGAAAAAGAAATCCAAGGATACCCGGCCCAGACGTCCTACCACTTGTCCAAAACCTGAGAAGAGAGGAACTCCTGGCACATTCTGGCCAACTCTAGAAGCAGGAGAGTTTGAAAAATGGGGCTATGAAGTGAATCAAAGAATTCCAAAGAAAACTCGTCTGGCTGGTTTCTTGGCAATGTGGCTCAGTATCTATCTCTTGCCGGTCAGGGATTCGAAGGGAGGCGTTAGGCCAGGGACCTTCGTCATTGCGGCCAAGTTGGCTGAGGGAAAAATGGTTGGGTTAGCTACCCCCATTTTAGCAAAGATCCACAGGAGTTTACTTCACGTCTTCCAGGGTAAATCTCCTTTAAGAATAGTGGGACCATTCCAGGTTTTGTGGGGATGGATCGCCACTCACTTCAGGACTTACAATGTACAGAATGGATTACAAATTCCTGGAAGCTCTTTCAGACCGTCAGTGCAAGCATTCTCTGGAATTTCTCCATTAGATGTCAATGGTTATGACATAAAAGTAAGACTAAGCATGTATAAGGAATTCAACTTCTTTCCTTATGGAAGTCCGCCATCTGGGCGGTTTGTTGATGATGGGAAAGCCCCTTTGGATTTGAGGGCATACATTCTAGCTTGCAGGGATGGCGTGTTAGTAGCCAGGATTGATGGAGAAATCATATGCGAGGCCTATGCTCCATATAGATTTGCACGCCAATTCAAATGTTTGCAACAGATTGTTGTATCCCCTCCAGTACATGTCAGGTTAGAGCAACATCCGATGGTTGCTCGACAACTATGGTTGCTGACATCAAGAGAGAAGACTGGGGCAGTATTTGATCTACCAGTTGAAAAAGCGGCACATTATCTGACTACATTTTATGCCGAACACTGGATAGCATCATACCCCAAATGGATATTGAATCATCCTGTATATCAAGTGGGAAAGAGGAAGAGGACTGTAGAGAAAGAAACTCTTCCTCATGAAGGTGATGCTTCTCCTCCTGAAATAGGTTCAACAGACTCCTCCTCTAGAACTGATTCCTCGGATTATCATGATGGGGATGATGAGGCACAACCGGCAGCAAAGCGGTTTCGTGCTCGATATAATCCTCCGGCCAGAGTTAAAAGACCCACTCCATCAGCTCCTGGTGAGTTATTTGATTGTAATAACTTCAATCACTGCTACTTTATAAAGTAATAAGTCTCACTTTCTTATTCTCTATCTGTAGTTGCAGGAATCGGGAAGAAATTAAAATAAAAAATTGTAGGACCTTCCTCACAGCCTTTATATCTAAGACCAGAGGCTGTTCAGCTATGGCAGAGCTTATACTGTGATACTGAGACCGCCTGGCTGGATTTGTGTGAGGGCCTACAACTTCCTGGGATAGGATATCTTCTAGCTTCAAAAGACCTTCAATACGGAGATAACCCCAATGAAGTGCGAGCTTATATCAGAGAGCTGGAAATGCTCATATATGCCACCGATAATTCGGTTCCTATCACCAGGCGGGTGAAGGAAATGATTGATCGTGGCACCACTAAGGGGGCTGGTGGTTCTGGAGATGAGGAGTGGCAAGAGTACGTGGCTCCTGAAGATGTAAGTTTTCTTTCCTTATTTTCTTTGCAACTTGATTTCAGTTGAAGCTTTGTTACTTAAGGAAGTTATTTTCTTCATCTTGCAGCTTGCAAAGAAAGGGACCGGGGTTCCTTCGCCACAATATAGCCCTGGTGGTACTGCTGTTGGGGCTGCTGCTGATTCTCCTCGCGAACCAGGCGAGATATCTCCAGGCCAGCAGGCCATGAATGAGGCACTGGACATAGCCTTTCATTCGCCAATCCAAGTGCCAATAAAGGAGACAACTGAAACTCCAAAAAAACAAAAGAAGCCAAGGCAACGAAGGAGGAAATCCTTAGCTAAACGTTTCATTAGCAGTGGTAAGTCCTTCGAACAATCATGAGTTTATACCCATAATCATATGGTTACTCATATTTCTGAGGATTGCAGGGGCTTCTTCAATTTCCCCCTTGAGGGAAGGGACTGATCCTTCTTCAAAGGTCGTGGAGGGTGCTGTAGAACAACCACAGACTCAAGCTAACTTGGTTGCTCCTAGAGAAGAGCTACCATCCATTCCCAGTATCCCTCCCACTACTGAAGATGTTGTCCAGGGTCAGGGGTTGCAGGACATAAGTCAGCAAGAAGACGTAGCAAATGCTCCCACTGGTGAGACTAACCAAGATTCTGAAGTATCATTAGATGAAATGATGAATCAAGGAATGACTTTTGAAGAATTTTATGATCATGCTAGATTGTCATGTGATTTAGAAGACCTTGGGCGTGAGTGTTACCCTTCGCCCAAATTTTTCTTTTAAAAACAAAACATATTTCTAATCATGATGTAAAATAATATGCAGTTTCTTCCGTAGAAGCTGCTGAACTGCCAATGCCCGAAGAGGGTGTGGACACTGATGTCAACCCTATTATTGCAGAAACATTAGCTCAAGTAGAGCTAAATCCAATAAACTCTCCTGAGACCCATCTTGAAAATCCTGTTTAAACCGTGAAAGATGGGGAGAAGTCTTCTCATGTTGCTGAACCACCATTGGGTAAGGGATAACAATATTTGTGATTGTACTTTATTTGCAAGACAATCCATTCTTTTGTTATCCTTTAAGATTCAACTAAAATCTTTCAATTGATCATGTAGGGCCATCAACTGTAATGGCTAGATCCGGAGATGAGGCTTCAGCCTCTGTCCCAACGGGAATTGAAAGTGAAGAAGCCCAAGTCAGAGGGGAAACAGCAGGACGAGGCACTTCCTTAAGCATGTTAATTCCAGATTACATACCCCCTTCTGACGAAGATGTTGAATCAGATCCAGAGATGCTCAAAGCGTTCAGGTTTTCACGACGTAAGGCATGGAACAACATATGGAACATCATATCGGGGGTTCCTTTAGAAGAGCTACCATCAAAAATTTCCAGATTGTCATCCCAATTTGTTATAATGGGACTTGGTGGTTTTGGGTATGAAAAGATCCATGCTGCGGTGAAACAGATTATTTTCAGGAGGGAGAAAATGCAGACAAGTCGCGAAGATTTGACCAGAGTGAAATTGTCAGTCAACATAGGCGAATTTGAGGCTACGATATCCCAGGCTGAAGCTGATTATGCTGTCAAGATGAAGGATCTGAAGCAAAAAATCAAAGAAAAGGTCGTCCAGCAGGTGCAGCTCCAGCAACAGTTAGATGCTGTTACTGGGGAACTTGATCAGCTTAATAAATCATTGGATGAAACTCATATGAATGGCATGAAAGCCATTGCAGATGCTAAGAAGGCACTTCAGCAAGCTGAGAAGAGTGAAGCTGGTCAAGTGCACGAGCTTCAAGTAACTGTTGATAAGGCTCAGGATGCTATACATCAAATGAAGACTTATGTTGACAATCTTCTGTAATTCTTGAAAAAGAGAAGAGATTCCAGTCTGTGGATGTCCTTCTAACTCTTGTGTATCAATGAAAAACACTTTTGTCTTCAATCATTTGTACTTGCATTCTTCCATTACCTGCTTCAAATTTACTTAAGCCAATGGGCTTAGTAAGCATAGTTTGATTTTTACTAGGATTATTACAAATAACCCTACAAACTTTGAACCTTTTAACTGCTCAATATTACCTAAATCATACAAAAAATGTATATTTAGTGAGCTGGAACTTGACTTTTATTCAGAGTTCCTTTGTCTTTTGTGTGGGCAGTTTAAAGTCATGCAAGCCGGACATAAAGGGGCTAATGTTTAAGGTCGAAATAGCTTTGACCGGAAATTAAAAAAAAATGGATTCAATTCCTTGACAATTTATCTGAAAACATATTACCATACTCAAGTATGAGGGAAAAAATGTAAACTATGGCTTAAGAATATTTGAATCTGAGGAATGACATGAAAAAGAGCTAAAAGGCATTAGAAGAAGTAGTTTCCAAGAATGAAGTTACTATTATTTAACAAAACCCGTTAGGGGGTTGAAATATGCAGGGCCACCTATGGGCATTGGCTGCATAGTCAAATAAAATAGCATCTTTTGGCTGACAAGTCTGTTATGTGGACTGTTTATGCAAGGCCACCTATGGGCACGTGCTGCATAGTCAGGCAAAAGAACTCCCAGAAATTTTACTTTCCTAGTGCTAAAAGCTAGTGAAAGTTTATGGAGATTCAAATTTTCTAAAGCATAGAGTTTGTTGTATGGAAAAAGGTACTTGAATATGGAGAAGATATTTCCAAACAAGAATATCAAAGAACTGGATGAATATCACTCCTACGAAGGTCTGACCCAAACGTAGGGAAGAAGAATAAACCATAGACTTGAATACTTTTAGATCATGAAAAAGGATATGGGACAAATATGTTAATGATGGCTATTTTTGCGGATCCCTACATACTGTCGTTTAAGACAAATAAGGACAAAAGAGGCATTCTTCCCAAGAATGAAGTTACTATTATTTAACAAACCCGTTAGGGGGTTGAAAACATGCAGGGCCACCTATGGGAATTGGCTGGATGGTCAAATAAATAGCATCTCTTGGCTGACAAGTCTGTTATGTGGACTGTTTATGCAAGGCCACCTATGGGCACGTGCTGCATAGTCAGGCAATCAAATTCTCAGAAGTTTGACATTTTTGTGACTATAAGTCATGAAAAGGGTTATGAAGATCTGAAAATATTTAAGGTTAGGATTATAATACATAAAGATGGGTATTTTCCAATGTATATAGAGATACATAGGTCAATGAAAACCATAATCATGTTGTGGCAGGGTCCTGAATTGAAACTTGGACTTCACTACGTATCTCATAAGAATGAGAATCAAGCCATACGTAGTTCTTGAAATGCAGTTTAACGTCGTGCAGGATGAAAGTATGAGTGATCTTAGTTTAGGGTCATAGAATTCGGACCATAATAATGAATACACAGTGTGTGTTTTCATGAAGACTTTTCAGCCAAGGGACTGAAAGTGAAATTTGGGGTTAGGCCCAAAAGACTTGGGACTGGATTCGAGGGACACTCGAATGTTCCTACGTATCCCATAAGGATGGGAATCAAGTCCACGTAGTTCTAGATCTACCCTTTGTAAAAATTTGGTTCGTACATGTGAAGGGTGAAAAGGGGACTTTAGTGCAATGATGGTTTTAACCTAAGATAAAAAGTTTAGGCATTACCATGTATGTACGTAGTCTTTTGTATAAATGAAAACCATGATTGAAAAAAGAATCAATGTTAATAATGGTTCCTTCTCAAATGAGGAAATCAAAGAATATTGTAGTTTATTGTCGTACCGGACAAAAGTGTTGTATAGTTTAACGTCATATAACAAGGACGAAAGTGAATCAATGTAAAGATATTGATTCCAGGGGTGGTTTCACAAATCATCATCATATGAGATGGTGGTGAACCAATGTGAAGAGATTGTTTTTGGGCTTGAACCTTTGGGAGGTTGCCTACATACCCATCCTGGAGGGCAAGGATCAAAGTCCGTGTAGTTCAATTAAAGAATGAATTAATGATCAAGTTGTTCTTGTGGACAATGATCTAAAAAATGTTGTTGGGACTTACACATGGTTAGTGGCCCAAAGGGAGTGTTATGGTTGATGTTCTCTCTAAGCTCACGTGAGTCATACTCGGTGTGAGAAACAAGAGGTAATAACAACCTTAACGATGTACAGTTTAATGTCATGTAGGACATAAAAAAAAAAGAACTTTCTGTACAGTTTAGCGTCATGTAGTTAAGACGATGGGGACAATACAGTTTAACATCATATTGGACGAAAGGGGGATTGTGCAGTTTTAATGTCATGCTGGACTTTCGATGATTATATAGTTTAACGTCTTTCCGGACGTGAGGGACTTTTATAGAGTTTAGCGTCATGTAGTTAGGACGTCACAGTTTAACGTCTTGCTGGACATATTTGCAAATAGTTTATGGTCATATACATGGACCAGGGATGATGCAGTTTAAAGTCATACGGGACCATTGCTGTATAGTTTAACGTCATATAGCAAGGACGAACTGGTGCTGTACAGTTTAAAGTCATGTAGCTAGGACTAAGGTGAACCAATATGAGGATATCAGTTCTGGGGATTTTTTACAGTTTAATGTCATGCTGGACGATGAAAGCACCACACAGTTTTAATGTCATGTTGCTAGGACAAAATATAGTTTAATTTCATCTCAGACATATACAGTTTAGTGTCATGTAGGACATATTAATAACCAATGTGACATTTTAACGTCATGTTGGACGATAAGGGAACTGACACAGTTTAACGTCATGTTGGACGATGAAAGTGCCACACAGTTTAATGTCATGTTGCTAGGACACAATATAGTTTAATGTCATCTAGGACAAAATATAGGAACATCTATACAGTTTATTCTCATGTAAGACAAAATCAGGGACTATGCAGTTTAAAGTCTTGTAGTTAGGACTATTGGTGCTGCACAGTTTAGTGTCATGTTGCAGGGACATAAGTGCGAATAGTTTAAGGTCATATGCATGGACCGTACAGTTTATCGTCATGCTGGACGTATTATAGTTTAATGTCATCTCGGACATATTATGTGACACAGTTTAATGTCATGTTGGACGAAGTTGTAGTTTAAGGTCATACTGGACCATGGTGTAGTTTAAGGTCATACCGGACCTTTTTTGTATGAACCAATTGTAAGTCTTGGTTCTGGGAACAATATTTTGTGTTTATACAAAATACTTCTTCAGAAATCTGGCATTAGTTGGAGTCGTGATGTGTTCTCCATCCATTGAAATCAGAGAATACGCTCCATTGGAGTAGACCTTATGTACTGAATAAGGTCCTTCCCATTTTGGTTCAAGCTTGGGAGGCTTCTTTCCTGGTATCATTGGTGTTCTGAGAACCAATACCAATTCTCCCTGAATGAATGAACGAAGACGAACTTTTTTGTTAAAAGCTCGTGCTATTCGATTCTGATAGATTTCCAAGTGGTGCAAAGTGCACAATCTTTTCTCATCTAACTGTTCCAATTCATTCAACCGCTTTTGGGATTGCTCATCTGTTGATAACTGATCACAAATGGCTATTCTGAGTGAGGGCAATTGAACTTCAATTGGCAAGACTGCTTCTGTTCCATATACCAATGAATATGGAGTAGACCGCGTTGCATTGCGAGTGGTAGTCCGATAAGCCCATAAAGCATGATAGAGTTTATCAGGCCATGACCTCTTATCTTTATCCACCATCTTTTGCAGTATATTTGAAAGAGTCTTGTTGAAGGCCTCTATCTAGCCATTAGCCGCTGCATGATATCGAGATGAATGGTTGGACTTAATGTTGTATTCTTGATACAATCTCTTTACCTCAGAAGAACAGAAGTTGGTGCCGTTGTCTGTCAATATGGTATGAGGGACACCAAATCTAGTAATGATGTTAGACTTGATGAAGCTAACAATGCATTTAGAACTGACTTCTTTGAGAGGTACTGCCTCTGCCCATTTGGAAAAGAAATCAGTAGCAGTAAGAATGTACTTAAACTGCTTGGCCGTAGCTGAAGGGTAAGGTCCTACCACATCCATTCCCCATGTGGAAAATGGCCATGAGTATTTAGCTGTATGAAGCAAATCTGGAGGTTGATGAATGAAATTGGCATATACTTGGCATGAATGACACTTCTTTGTGAAATTAACACAATCTTGTATCATTGAAGTCCAGAAGTATCCAAGTCTTCGAATTTGATCAGACAATCTATGTCCAGACTGGTGGGAACCACAGACTCCTGCATGCACTTCTTTTATGACAGCCATTGTCTCTTCACCATCAATACATCTGAAGAGAACTCCATCAAAACCACGTTTGTAGAGAATTTTCTCGAGGTGGTTTGGACCATCATAAAGAGTAAAATTGACCACACGTCGCCGAATTTGTTCTCTCTCGGCTCTATCAGGTGGAAGTGTTCCATTTTGAAGGTATTCCCTGATAGGTGACATCCATCCTGTAGTATGACCATATGGTTCAGGAATGGGACTAATTTCATTAATTTCCTCTGTTCTGACTTGAACATAAGGTGAAATTGCACGATGGTGGGCAATACCGATGGTTGTCTCGTCCCGATTTGGATCTGCTAAAGCTGTGGCTATATTAGCCAGTGCATCATCTTGAGCATTTTGTGATCTTGGGACATAAGAAAATGTCGGTTCTGAAGGGAATTCCGACATTAACTCTCTGACGTAATCATACAAAGGGATTAATTCTTCTTTTCTGATGGCATAATCCCCATTGACTTGTTTGATTACCAGGTCTGAATCACCTTTCACCTTTAAGTGATTCACTTGTGCTTGAAGCGCTAACTCCAAGCCTGCAATGAGAGCTTGGTATTCAGCTTCATTATTGGTACCACCTTCCCACAACAAAAAGGAATAAGGTAACACTGCCTTATCTGGAGAAATGAGCACAATTCCTAAACCAACTTTGTTGAATTTAGGATTTTCCATTTTCTTCCCTGTTGGACTTCTAGAAGCACCATCAAAATACATTTCCCATGTTTGAGGATTCTCTTGAATAGAAAAAACTTCCTCATCAGGGAGTTAGATATCTGAATACGTGTCTTCCACTGAAGGGTGTTCAGCCAGGAAATCAGCCAGAGCTTGGCCCTTAATTGCCTTTTGAGACACATACTGAATGTCGAACTGCTGTAGAATAACCGCCCACCTTGCCAGACGTCCTGTAAGCATTGGACGACTAAGGATGAATTTGAGTGGATTATTACGAGATACCAATTGGACCTCGTGATGTTGCAGGTAGTGTCTCAGTTTCTGAACTGCAAAGATTAATGCTAGGCAACACTTTTCAATACTCGAATACCGGGTTTCTGCTTCAAGCATAGTTCTACTGAGATAGTAGAGACTATTTTCATTCCCAGCATCATTCTTTTGAGCGAGAAAGGCACCCAATGATCGCTCTAAAGCTGTCACATAGAGGATAAGAGGTCTACCCTCAACAGGTGGCATGAGTACTGGTGGACTTAAGAGGTATTTCTTGAGAACATCAAATGCTTCTTGACATTCTTTAGTCCACTGGTAAGTGACTCCTTTCTTCAATAATTTGGTAAAAGGTAAACTTTTGCCTGCCAAATTGGCGATGAAACGCCGAATATAGGCTAGTGTCCTTGAATTCCTCTTAATTCTTTCAAATTCTGAGGAGGTGACATACCAAGGATTGATTTGGTCTTCTCAGGATCGACTTCAATACCACGATGGCGTACAACAAAGCCGAGGAATTTTCCTGAGGTTACCCCAAAAGCACATTTTAAGGGGTTCATCTTCAAATTATGTTGTCGAAGCTTGTGGAATATGATTTCCAAATCAGCCAAGTGATCAAAACGTTGTTTGGATTTAACCACCAAATCATCTACATAGCATTCAACAAATTTCCCTAGAAAAGGTTTGAAGATACGATGCATGGCGCGTTGATATGTTGCACCTGCATTCTTTAAACCAAAGGGCATCACCCGGTAACAAAACACACCTTGAGGAGATCTGAAGGCTGTATATTCCTCATCTTCTAGGGCCATTCGGATCTGATTATATCCAGAATATCCATCCATGAAAGAAAGTACTTCATAGCCAGCCGTCGCATCAATTAAGAGTTCTGTAATCGGAACTGGAAAATCATCTTTGGGACAATACCGATTAAGATCTCTGAAATCGATGCAAACCCTAATTTGTCCGTTCTTTTTCTTTACTGGGACAATATTAGCCAACCACTTGGGATATTGAACTTCTCTGACGAAGTTAGCTTTGATAAGCTTATCCACTTCAGCCTCGATTTTGGAAGCATAGGTTGGGTGTGTTCTTCTCGCGGCTTGCTTGAATCCTCGATGTTCTTTTGGCAAACCCAAATGATGGGTGGAAACATCAGGATCATGGCCAGGCATCTCTGTATAATTCCAAGCAAAAATATCTTTATTTTTCTTTAGAAAAGAAATATACATCTCTTGTTCTTCAAGGGTCATGGCCGCACTAATTAAAGTGGGGCGTGGATCTTTCTCTGTACCCAGATTTACTTCTCTGAGTTCATCCACAGTGGTAGAGATACCCTCTTCAAATGCTGGAGGAGCATCTCTAAGATCTTCCTCTTCCTCTTCATCATGTGTTATATCTTCCGTTTCTACTTGCAAAGTAGATGAAAAAACGAAATTCTCATGATCATAAGAGATGTCAAAATTTTCACATTTTGAAGAAGAAGCTTCCATTTCCGACCCTATTGATGAAAAAGGGTCTTCTTTGGGAAATAAAGAGGAGATGATGGATTGAGAATCGACATCAACATTCACCTCTGGTGTTGCTATAACTTCTTCTATCCTGATTAGCGAAGTATAGACTTGTTGGATTTCAGCAGACGAAATGAAAACGTCACCACTTATGCTTTCATCACTGATTGGTAAGTTACCAATTTCTCCCATGTTGTCTGGCTCGATTGCCGTAATTGACATTATGGATCTTTCCATAAGAGTATTTTGATTTGGGCCTATTTTTTCAATTTGACTGATAGGTAACACATAATCTGTACTCACATGTGAAAATGGATTTATTGGAATTTTTTCCAAACCATATGGAGCATTAACTTTGGTAATTTCCTTCATTGTAGATTTTTCTCTTCCCTTCATGTGATAAAATTCCGCCTCAATGTATTGAGACTCACATGTTTTGAACGAGGCCTTATCACCATACAATGTTCCAACTTGACCATCGAAACAGTATTTGAGACATTGATGGTATGATGACGGAATAGCTGCATGCTGATGTAACCAGGGTCTTCCAAGCAAGATATTGAAAGCTGAGTCTTGATCAACAATCATGAAATCTGAATTGGAAACAAGATCTCCAAACTGAGTTCTAAGCGTAACTTCTCCCAGTGGTTCTTGTTCATTTTTATCATATCCTTGCAACATCATGGTAGAAGGAGATAAATCAGATTCCGTGAGGCCCAATCGACGAAGTGTGCGAATGGGCATGATGTTGACTCCTGAACCATTGTCAATAAAAGCTCTTCGAACATCTATACCATTGACTTTGCCAGATAGGTACAAAGGTTTTATGTGCCCATGCACAACATCGTCTTCATCTTTATCAGTAAAAGATATCACTGCATGGCATTCTGCAGGATTATTCTCTATGTGATAAATTTCAGCTGCAGCAATTTCAGCTTCAAACTCCTGAGGACTTGACAAAGCTTCGATGAGTGCTTCCCGAAGATCTTTTGATAGATTCAAAGCATCCAAAATTGATAATTTGGCTGGTACTTGGGCCAAGTGTTTCAATATATCATACTTTTGATCTAGAGGCATGCGTTTCCCAATAGGAATATGCGGTTTAGCAGGTACCTTGGAAGCAGATGCTTTGGAAGCTGATGCATCTTGTATTGAAGTTGGCAACATCTTTGGTTTTGGAAAATTAGACTGATTAGATCCATTTACTTGCTGAGATAAATAAGATGGAACATTTAATCGTTCTTCTAAAATAACTGTGCCGAAGCTGAGTTGGCCATTGGCAGAAGAACTTGCTTGTTCATTTTGAGCTCGCTGAAGGGCTCTACCACGAGTTTCTGCTGCATATACAGTGCTAGCAGGGGTAGAATTAGAGTAGTGGCTTCAGAAAGATCCACGTCTTCCCCTATATCCTGAACCTCTAGAACTACCTCGGGTTCCTTTATTTGATACAGGGAATTCAGGCTCATCAAGACTGGAATATGAATCTGTTAATTGAATCATATTAACAGAACCAAAGATCAATTCTTCGTCTGATAAAGACTCTGCCAAGTTAGCCTGTTTCGGCTGTGCCGTTTGGTGGGACGGTGCCCGTGGCTTTGAAGTAGATGGCATGAAATCTTCCATAGTCAAAGACAATTTAGGCTTTGATACATACTCATCTTCTCCTGATTCCTCTTTCTTCTTTGAATTGCGCTGCCCTTTTGAGGATTTGTCCTTTGATGGAGGCTTTACTACAGCTTTTGTAGGAGACACAATTGGCTTCTTCAATTGTGTTCGCAAAATGGAATGGGTCCGATTGATTGTCTTTCTGACCATCCAATCATCATATTTTTTCGCAGTTTTGCTTTTGACTTCCTGCCACTCGCCTCCTTCCTCTGGATCTGTAGCGGTAATACACGCTACATGAGCGGAAGAACCCTTCAATTTGACTTGTCCCAAGTCGACCATTTTTTGTAGGAGGTCTTTAAAGACAAAACACTCCTGGATGGGATGTCCCAACATTTGATGAAAGGGACAATAATTGGGACGGTCTTCATCTCCTTCCTTGTTTGGTCTCTTCGGCACTGGTAATTGAACCAAATTATTTTCCAGAGCTGAAATGAAGTAACCAGGAACTTGCTCACTTTGGAAAGAGTATGTTTTACTCTTCATATCCTCAAATTGTTTTCGTCGTTGATCTTTTTGATCATTTGGACGAAACAGCCTTTGTTGTTGGCGTTCAGGAGGTGGAGCCCTTCGAGAAGATGAAGGTTTTGAAGTAGAAATAGGTACAGGTGCCTGTTTAAGCATAACTGTAGCAGTTTCTGCTTTACCCATTCTTCTTCCTGGAGCTGATGGAATTACACGAGATTTAACCTTAGCCTGCATAAGGGAATCTTCAATCTGTTGAGCGATTGAAGTAAGGTCTCGAAACCCTCTTGTGTATTTCACAGGGATCAATGGCGTGCGTAATTCGTCACGCAAATTTGCCACACAGATTGGCAACAATTCCTCCTGAGGGAGTGATAAACTCAAGGAATACGTTAATCCCTTCCAACGAGCAATGAAATCAGAGACTCTTTCATTCTCCCTTTGCTTGCAGTTTGTAAGATCGAAAACTGTCGTTTTTGGCAAAGTTGAGCTGAACTGAAGAAGGAATTTTTGACGAAGATCCTCCCATCCGATGACTGACCGGGATTTCAAGCTTGTATACCAGACAAAAGCTGGTCCTTGCAAGGTTCGCACGAAGCATCTGAGTTTCACTGCTTCTTGTTGCTCGGGAGTTCCCATCATAGGATCACAACAAGACACGTAATGCGTCAAATGTTGTTCAGGGTCACCTGATCCATTAAAAGTAGGGAAAATAGGGTTTCCAAAACTGGATGGAGGAGAAATTGAATCTACCCATTCAGGGTAAACTTTCTTTTCAGGTTGAACTTGCGCCCGTTTCCCTTCCATAGTTTCTAACCGAGCTGTTAATGACTCAATAGTAGTTATTAACTTTTGAGAAACGTCAGGTTGAACTTGGTTTTGGGTAGGTGCAATAAATGGAGCTTGGACAGCCGTGGAGGTTGGTGCTGCAACTAATGGTAGTGCTGCCAACCGTTGTTGCGTTTGACCCGTAGGATTAGACCTCTGTGGGTGTACTGATAAAGGAGGATATTCCTAATCCATCTCAGTAGTTACAACAAATTCCTTCGGCTGTCGGACTTCAGCATTCTTAAGAAGAAGACTACTCTGAAGTAGTTCTGCATTCAACCTTCTTAATTCTTTCATTTCTTCCTCCTGTTGTGCAAACCTTTGCTCTAATGAGAGCGATTGACCTCCTTCAGAGGAAGGGTGATAAGTAACCTGATTCTTTCCTTTCCCCTTATTGGATCCTTTTCGGAGAGGGGGAAGTGGGTTACTTGAAGGAATACCCAGATTTTGGGTAAGCCTTTGATTACGTGTGCGCACACCTTCTTCATTTAGGTCTGTGTGCGCAACTTCTTGAGCAGGAACCTCTTCATCTGATCCCTCTGATTGAGCCTCATCTGGTGTCTCAGCAACAACGGCAGTGATGACATTAATGGATGCATATTTCATGGAATCCTTTCTATCAGCATTTCTGTGATATTGTCTCCTTTTATGTCCATGATAAGGCATGGCATTCCGTTGACTTGATCCCTCAGGAATTTCTTGGAGAACCGTCACTTGGAGAGAATCTCCTGACATCTTGGCTCTTCGTTCCTCTTGAGGCTTATTCCCTAATCGAGAGAATACTGACTTTCACTGAGGGAGGGATTGAAGATTTGAAAAAGTCCCCAGTCCGGTGGACTGTGGGTGTTCTTGTTGCTTCCGCTCAACTCCTCGAATCCCATTCGTTGATTCTGAGGGTTGGGTTAGAGAAGTCCCCAGTCTGGCAAGCTGGGGTGTCTCTTGACATGCTATGTCTGAGATCTTTTTAAAATCTCTCTTGATCTTGCGAATCTTAGTTCGGAAATTAGCTGGATGCATTAACCTGTATCCACTTTTATCACCTGGTTCAACAGACCGTTGGATGATTTCCGAAACTTCTGTCATTTGATGACGTGTTTGCTCCAGACGAGAGGCTTGCGCAATATTCTCGTCTGCTTGATGTAGGAGCAATTCAACAACCTGTTCTCTATATACTTTATTTTGAGAGGAACTAGTTGAAGCTTGATCTCGAGCAAGATTTTGATTATGAACAAAGCCCATTGACTGTGGCCGGCCATGGGCAATAACATTGCATGAGACCATTTTCGGCGGGCTTTGCTGACCGGAAAGCACTGTGAAATGTAGTGCTCCGTGAATACCCCATCCTCTGATATGAACATTAGATGGAGCATTGGAAATTAACTGACGTAATCTTCTTAGTGCGCCAAGGCATGAACGTTGAAGGGTTCTCTGTTGCTTTTCAGCCTTCGGATACCGAGAGACTGATAGAGATGCCAAATCAATCTGTCGTTGTAACCCTTCTATTATCTTAAGATGATTTTCATATTCATCGTAAGATAATACCTTCTTCTTTAATTGACAAAGAGTTTTCCATATGTTAAGACGAATATCATGGATTCCATCATCCATCAACATCTTTGGAATGTCATACTGTGAATCAGCCAAAGGCCAAAACATGACTGGTACTTCACCTTTTGCCAGTTTTTTCCTCATGTTCAGCATTTCCTCTTTATCATTAAATGAAGATTCTTCTACATGTTTGGACCAGAGTTGGTGTTTCCTTGTTGTTTCATCGGATTCAACAAGATTGGTAGAGGAATCACTATTCATGCTGGAAGATGAATGACCCAGGGAAGGTTCGGAGAATAACCTGAACCCCAAGCTATCTTTTGATGGAGAAAGAGTTTCAACTGCCGATAGTAAAACTTCAGACATGACTGGTTTTACGTTTGCAAGTGCCTCGAGATAGGAGGGCTTTCTCGTCACTACATTGCCTTCTGAAGAATTTTCGAGACAATGTGAATCACTACTGCGGAGAGGACTTTCGCAGCGAAGTTCATCACCATGAGGAGGACCTTCATGATGGGTTACAGCAAAAGATGAGATCTTTTGCTCCTTGGTCTTCTGACCACACAGAGGGTTCCTGTGGTTCTCATCTGAAGAAGAAACTTCAAGATTGACCGAATTTTCATGAAGCAAGTCTTCATGAGGAAGTGTCTGTTGAAGGCCTTCGGGATTAATGTTCCTGTTATTGGGAACTGAGGGAGTAGAATCTTGAATTCCGACAGATAAATGTCTGAGGGCTTCAAGAACTCCAGCATCGAGCAAGGCCTTGTTGCAGATTGGCCTTTGATCTCCTGACTGTGCTGGGTGGATCTTTTTCTTAGATGCCTTCTTACTCGCTTTAGAAATCACTTGATGACGAAAGTGATTGCTCTGAGAAGGTGTATGTTCCTGATCAGGAAAGATGGTCAGGTTAGGCTGACGATCATCGCTCAAATCAGGTGTATGTGCCCGACTTGGTTGTCTATATGATATGGGGGAGTAGGCCCCACAACCCTCTTGGACTGGAACAGATGTGTGTGTCTGTTCCGGAGTGAATTGTTGATGTGTCACTCCACTGCTAGGGATAGATTTATGTGTCTGTCCCTGAGATGATGCTGAAGCTGTTGTGATATCCTGGCAAGCATCCAGAATATGAGCAGGAATTTGCTTCTGCTCTTTCACCATTGACAAAATATGTTTGGTGACTTCAGCCGCCGGAACAGGGATATACGTCCATTCCGGGCTTGGAGTAGGTGTATGTGCCTGCTCCTGTCCTCCTTTTCCTGTCAGTGAATCCTGACAGTACTCAATTGTGGAGGCAGAGAGTTTAGTCTGTCTTCTGTTTGTCGTCGGGGGCTTTCCGACTGACTTCTCCGTGCACTACCAAACGAGACTGTTGGTAGGCTTGATTAGTATTAGCAGGTGTATGTGCCTGCTGATTACACTTCGCCAAACGCGGTTGATGAGATCCACCATATGTAGTCAGACGAGCCTGCTGACTAACTGCTGATGTATAAGCAGGTGTATGCTCCTGCCTATGGTACTCCGCCGGAATTGCCTGGCGGGATCGGCTTGATGCTGCCAGACGAGTCTGCTGGACAGTGGGATTAAAACGGACAGGTGTGTATGCCTGCTCGTTATTTTCCACCAAGTTAGGTTGGTGGACTTCTCCGGAGATGGCAGGGATGACAACCTGCCTATTGTTAACCGGATTCCGTTTCTGGCGATTCATCTTGCCTGCTCGGGTTCGAGGAACCTGAGCTGAATGCCTGGAGTCGGTACCCTCATCATGTTGAGGGCGCACTACCGCACGAGTCTGGCGGCGATTGTTGATGGGAGCCCTTGAGAAGGACTCCTGTCTTTTTGAATTAAGGTCCTGCGGGACCTGCTCATTCACTTCCTCGGAGTAAGGGAGTGAATAGAAATTGCGTTCCGGGGATAACGACCCGAAACGGTTGGAGACGGTAGTCAGCACCGTCTGCTTCTTGATTGCTGGTCGCCGTTGTCCGGACGACCAGGTAGAATTGTTAACTTGGAGGGCTTGACGAGCGGCCTCCAGAGTTGGGATAGTACCGTTGCGACGGTACTCCTTAACCAGTGCATTAGAAACACAGCGTTGAAGACGCTGAGTTGGTGATGTCATCCTCAGAGCGGATGACGTTCCAGCAGGAGTAGCAGTATTGGTTTTCACGGCAGCAGACCTCACAGTAGAGGTGTTCCCAGCAGCAGTATTCACAAGGGTGAATTTAAGGAAATCCATTTTTTGTAGAAGATCTTGAAAAAAGAGTGCCTGTTCCATGTAACAGACATAATCAAGATGAATCCGGCTACTGCATCTTTTGGATGATCATATGTCAATGATTGCCTTGTTGGCCCAAAGGGCCTAACAGATAAGAAGAACATCACTTTAACTTGGTTAAGGATTCACGTCGGGTTCACCATTTTTGTTTCGCGCGGAATCCGGGGATGACCTCCTGGACGGGAGATTCAAACGTTCCGATCGGTTTCTAACGGGTTTGTTCGTAGAACCGGAAACATCCAATGATTCCACATCCGTTTGGACCTACTTTCCAAAGGCAGGCGCTCATTAGCTTGTGGGCTAATGAGGCTTAGGAATTTGCATTGGTCGAGAGGATGGGAGGTCGGACTCATCACACCTTTTTGAGGGGAATTATTGTCTACTCCGGGACTCTCTTTATAGATTTAAGTTAAGTTCGTGAATCCTTATTACATTACCAAGTATAAAATGAGCTTTCCTTTAGTTTTAAAAATCAATGATTAAATATGCAAGAAATTTAGAGAATCTTTTATATGTATTCGAGGTTCTTCATCAATATAGAATCATCTATATTTGTTTAGAGATTCTTGGTCAATGGTATCCTTCAAAACATTTATATAAAAGTCTCTTGGTCATTTTGATGACCAGGCTGGTTTTAAAGCCACTCAGTGGGGCACTTGAAGTTTATCGTCATTCAGAAGGACAGAGATTATTTCAATGCTGGGATCGAACCCATAAATGGGCTACCTACGTATCCTTTGTTTTGAAAAAGGAATCAGAACCCACGTAGTTCGAGGAATTGGATATGATGTTTTATGATTGATGGCTCAAAGATGAATGTCATAATTACTTTTACACTCTAAGCTCACGTGAGTCATGCTCGGTGTGAGAAACAAGAGGTATTGGTAAAATTTAGACAATTGTGCCATAAAAGATGCAATCATAAGAATTTGTTTTGGGGCTTATGTATAGATGACTGCCCAGATAGACGAAAGTTTAGGATTTACTTTTAGGGAGAAAATCCAAGAACAGGGTCCACAAAGTTTTATGTGCTTCATGGAGATTTGAATACTCTAATCTTGGGGCTTACTCCTAAGGAGGATGCCCAAGTTAGGAGGGGACTTATGATTGGGTTTTATTCCTGAAAAGGAAACCCAAATCAAAGGTAATTTATGACTGGTTAAGAGAAATTTTAAGAGACTTGGGGCTTACTCCTAAGAAGGATGCCCAAGATTTATGACTAGGATTTATTCCTGAGAAGGAATCCTAGGTTAGGGGACTTGGGGCTTACTCCTGAAAAGGAAGCCCAAGGTTATGACTGAGTCTTATTCCTGAAAAGGAGACCCAGTTTAGGGATTAAGGTTTGGGGCCTACTCCTGAGGAGGATGCCCAAGATTAAAGGACTTGATTGGGGCTTATTCTTAAGAAAGATGCCCAAGTTAGGTTTTTATAACTGGGGATTTATTCCTGAAAAGGAGACCCAGGTTAGGATTCTCTCATCTTAAAGGATGAGGTTGAAATGAATGAACTCTCAATCTTTGGTTATATAAAGATGTTTAAATCACTAGGTTTTGAGAGATATTTCACAGAATTCCTTTCAGATAAGGATGTCAAATCAAGAAATCATTCCATAAATGGATTTGAAGAGTATCTTGAAGACTGAATCTTGAATAGGAAGGGTGAAATGGCTTAAGAGGGGTAAAAATGGGCAAGATGGGAACCCAAAAAGATAGGGGCGCGCAAGTCCTGAAAGGCGCACAAGTCCTGCGGCGGCGCGCAAGTATTGGTCGCGCAAGTATACTTGCGCGACATTAGGGGTACTTGCGCGATTTTCAACCAGAGTTGAAATACTTGAGCGACTCTTTATTAAACCCTTTACCATTCTCTTGAGGTTCTTCCAGAAGAGGGACGCGCAAGTTATATTGGAGGAATTAAGTCGGCGCGCAAGTGTTTGATAAGTTTCAACACTTAGGCCTTCCTTTTTCTCTTTAGATCTTCCGTTCTAGGTAAGAAATTACCTTAGAAGTGTTCCGGAAGCTTTGAGAAGAGACTTGGGCGTCGGGAGCTTCAATCCGTGTTTCTGGAAAAAGATCCTCCTTGAATGGGGGGCCCACAGGGTCTATTTATAGGCAAAAGAAGACCCCAGGCGGTTACCAGGCGGTTACCACTTAGGTCGCGCAAGTCACTTGCACGACCAGAAGGCGTCGCGCAAGTACTTGCACGACCGCTAGGCGGCGCGCAAGTACTTGCACGACCGCTAGGCGGCGCGCAAGTGTACTTGCGCGACCATGAGGGAACTTGCGCGACCTATGGGCAGTGTTCTCCTTGTTCATCCCTTTGTCGATTTTTGATGTTTCTTCAAAGGTTGAATCACTTTGAGCTCATATATTCCCTTTTCCGAACTTTAGATTCCGTGACGAAAGGAGCGTCAACAGTGCCCTTATTTTTATGAGTAAATTTTTCAAATATCGTCAAATAAATAAATATATAAATTACATATAAATAT